>JAHIAM010005519.1:0-100119 GCA_021605205.1 Aegilops longissima | reverse complement strand
ATTTTTATGTGAGCGTGGGAGGCCTCAGGATAATACTCGATGCAGCAAACTTGAGATTTTGTTTCTTGTGCAGCCCAAGTATGAGCAAGAAGATTGGTACAAGAGCTAGAATGTGTTTACCTTGAACTGCTTCAGATTCAGTCGGAACCTCATTCATGCATTTGCCAGCAAAGTCACTGAGACAAACCCAACACGCCACTGCAATTACAAGCATCTACCGGCTTGATTGCGTCCAGAGGGAAGTCATGCGTTCGTGAATACCTCATGATACCAATCCGAAGGACCAAACCACCAGCCGACACTTTATCTACACCAAGCTAAAACAAGCAAGCATGTTCTTTCTCTCTTGCACCACCACACAACCACAAGTCAGTAGGTCACCATCGTGTCCATGCCGGCACCGAGGATCACCTTCTTTCTTCAGGATCATGGGCCATCTGCTCCGCGAGTTTTTGCCCGATCAGCTTCGTCATGGGCCGGGCGTCCATGGTGTCCCTGTGGTGGATGCTATGTGTCGAGCCTGCCTTTCCAGGGTGTCAATAGCATCCTTGTGCAAGACCGCACACGTTAAGTGCAAGTCTTGCCCATTGTCCATGGCGCCTCTGTGCTAGACGAGAGGGCATGCATAGTGAGGGTTAGTTTTGCACGTGGTACGACACTGCGAGACAACAAGGCCACTCCATAGTACTCCATGCCGGACACCTTGTTTTTTCGAAAAGGGGGGTATCCCGGCCTCTACATCATATGATGCACAATACCATATTATTAAACATGAAATAAATTCAAGTCATGAGTATCCCGGCCTCTGCATCACATGGTGCTAAGAACCAAATTATCTCATCCGTGACATCCTAGACAAGGCCCGCTGTTGGGCTAGAGCTGGCGCCAAAGGGCTAGACGAATAATTCCCGTAACTACCTATTGTGTACTGGCTGAGCATCCCCGTCTTGCCCTGCTCTCCATTGGTTCCCTTCGATGCCCTCTATTGTACGTCGTCTGAAATCACCCGTGTAACTCTATTCCCTTCTACCAATGAAATTATACACAACTAAGCGTATTCGCGAAAAAATGAGTGCTTCAAAGTAAAACATATAAATGAAAAAACATGACCACGTGCGGTCGAACTTGCTATTACATAGCTGATCCACATAATCTACGAGTGGCTCACCAGCTAAACCGGTTGAACAAACCTGCAAACGCGTTTCCAGCGAGCTGCAGCCAAGGGCCATAATCGCTATGCATCCACACGGTGTAGTGATGTCCACATGCCGGATACCATGTACGCATGCTCGCCGACGCCATGGCTTGCATGGCTACAACCTTCCATCCGGTCACCGTGAAGATCACTCACGTCGCCCATATTTCGTGGATTAGCTTACATTGTTAGCTTGCACATGAGGAATCGATCATCTTCCTTGATGGATGTGCATGTCGCGGTGAGCTCAGTCCTTCAACCCATTGTATGTGGCTCTTGCTCTGACGAGATCGACAATGTCCAGTCCGTTGGATGGTCATGCATGGAAGCCGTCATGTTACAGCCTGAAAGATTGGCTCTTTGACTGGTCAACTACGACGACGGAAGAAATACCACCGGCATGTACAACTCCGACACCCTGACCCATGTTGAGAGTAGGAGAGAGAGAATGAGAGTTGGACCCATGTTCCTTCAATGACTAATAGATCTAAATGTTAGCGGTGAGTGGCAATTGTTGTCTTCAAAGCCTTATACTGCAAGGGCGTTTGCGGGTGTCCCTATCCCTTACTAGTGTGTTCAGTGTTTTTTTCAAATTCTGAAGGACAACAAATAAACGAAGGAAGAAGAAGGCCAATATGATTTTCAATGAAATTCTACTGTTTTCCTTGTTAAGTATCAGATGTGAGATGCCAGAGTATATTGCAGCTGCATCTACGGCGTGTCAATGTGTGTGGCTATGGAGGCTATGCGGTGATCCCATCAACAAAGATCCAAAATAAGTGGTGCTCAATGTTGATGGCACAAGTTTTCCATACGAGAATCTTGGGTGGTGTGATAGGAGCAAGCACATTCATACAATATATGACTACATAAAATATTGCATGAAAGAAGGTAAGGTAGAAGTTAACTACGTTTGCACCAATGATTAGCTGACGGACATTCTAACCAAGGCTTTGGACTCAGAGAAGTGCTTGAAGCTGCGAAGTAGGATCGGCATACGAGTTGTGACATGACGGCGGCGTGTTTAGGGGATGATTGTTGGTATTAAACACGAATGTGTCCGTGTGGGTCACATGTGCACATGTGTGTCCACACAGGACTTATGTTGGATACTGAGTGTACGCAAGCTCCGGTAGGTTAGCCGACAAATAGCAAAGTCATATACTGAGTGTTGGATACTGTGTGTGTGTGTGTGTGTACTACCCCCTGTAAGCTTTGTACCAAGGAGTTGAGATAGCAAGACACCAGGCTCGAGACGAGCTGGTGGCAATCAACCCAGTTTTCACGTGTGTTGTTGCTAGTTATACTGATGTGATCGAATCAAAGATTCATCAGTTAGTTGCGTGCGTGAAGTTCTTGTGTTTTGGCCGGTACACGTACGTGCGTGGTGTAGGTAGCTACTGTTGCTTGAATTGATCTATCGAAATTCGAGCCACTGTGCTACGTCGTCGTTCAACTTTTTTAGAGGATTATTTGGGAATGGTAGGCTTCGGGGTGAATAGACACAAATGGCAGAACAAGCGGAGCCGAAGATCTAACTAATGATGTCGGGGAACAAAGAAATTGTGTAATGTGATGGGCAAGAAGGGAAGCCTGTCGGTGTCTAGGCCAACCACCGCAAAGAGCAGGAAGGGCGAGATGAAACTACAATCCATCGTTCACGTTTGGTACCATCAGCTCAAGCCGTGGTTCGACCTTCCCACCTCAAATTGTAACTAACTCCATCGATCGAACACACACGGACCTTGTATGCCCGATTGATAGCATAGATCGTAGGCATCAACAATCTGTACGAGTAGATGGCTTAGCCCGCCTTCAATTAAAGAGTTGAATGCACCCCACTGATCATGTCATTTTTTCTATTTTGTAATAACATTTTCAACCAAGGGAGTTTCTTTTTCAATTACAACTGACCAATGATGGGTCCTTCAAAGCAAGAAAATTGACTAAGGGTTGAGTCAATAGCTCATTATGAGGATCTAGTATGAGTTAACTAAGTCCAAAGTCCAATTTCATACTAATTTACAACAAAGAGTACATCACTTTAAATAACATAATGGGTAGAAATTTGATATCAATTATCACATATATATAGTGGTTACATATAAAAGTGAAGAAAGGAAGACATGCGGGTTGGATGCAATTTTAAAATCAGTTGTTCACATATTATAAATAGAGCAGTACCAGGATAACTTCATAGTTGTGCAGCTTCTCATCTGCCTGGAATATTAGGAAAATGACCATTTAGCTTGACAAGTTTAAAGCAAATACCTTCAAGTGAAAGAAGCATGTAAACAAGTGGTTTTAAGCTTAATTCAATTTTCCTCTTTTCTGTAAGATCGGTTTGCTTATCAAGAGCAACATAAATGGATTGATCTTGAGAGAACCAATATAATCCTTAAGCTTTTCTGGATTAAATATACATTGATTACCTTCAATGTCCCAGTGTCGATAATGTAGATTACATGGTGGCTTTTAATGTCTCTTAGTTAAATATCTTTGCCTAATCTCATCTTGCCTCTTAGGATTTCTGGTCTAATATTAATTAGATTCATTTCTGATAAGCCAATTATCTAAATTAGTTTATCTGCACATTGAAGGCTGGGAGATTACTTGCAGCAATGACATTTGATAAACTTTGTTTACGCCTAACATGTGCCTTGAAGAGGCTGCATCATTATCTGAATGTGGTGATCAATTTGTCTTTGAAAAACACCATTTCATAACCTACATCAATTCAGGGAAAAGGCAGTTAGAAACTTAGGGTAAAGAGTAACACTGTCCGGTTAACTAGGCTACAACACATGCCCAGAGGGTCAATGTGACCGGGTTCTTCAATTTGTACTTCGATTGCTGGCTGCGGTGGACGGCCGACCTGCTGTTGCCAACTAGCCGCCGCAATGGAAGAGACTAGAAGCAGATGAGAGGCGTGTAGCATGTTGCCTTACTTCTGTATACATGGTATGGAATCAAACGATCGAGACTGCTGTGTGGATGGCATCGTATGCCTTCACATTTACCTGTGGGCTTCCTTTTTTGGGAAATAGCTGTGGGCTTTTGCTTGGACTATTGATTTTTAAAGAATTTATTTTGGGCTGGGAGGCTTCTGGTCGGTGTGTGCTAGCTTGATGGGTTCAAGCATGATTTTCTATTGTGTTCATACCAGTGACAAGGTGTATGCATGTACATGGCGTGAACAATTCATTGGGCCCCAATGCTTAGAGCAACTCTAGCAGGGGGAGACTTGCATGAGATCTCACAATAGGTGAGATCAATGAGATCGATTTTTTCTGTTAAAATCCTATATGTTCAAACATTCTCAAAAAAAATTGTAGACAAACATCATGGTTGATATTCAACCTCCAAATGTTTCAAATCCTAATTTGACCTACATTAATAGATACAAAAAAGACGAAACTAGATGTGAATACTTTCAAAGTACTATTCACCCAAAGCAGCCATTGTCCACTTCTGAATTTGTCTTTTTCGAATCTTCAAATATACATTGAGTTTTTAGCTCATTTCTTTCGGAGTTGTAGACATACCCATGTTGTCAAATAATTTCAGATTTTTTTCCAAATGTCTAAATATCAATTTTTGTGGTTGATCTCACGACCTCACCTGATGTGAGATATCATACAAGTCTCCCCTTCTTAGTCCCGTAAGACCTCGCCGGGACACTTCTTCCGGCGGATTTATAGGACGATCAAAAACACAGCCTGACTAGGTCCAGTAAAAACAGACCGGCCCATAAATTTTACTGCACACCCGTAAACCGCGCTCCACCGAATCCGCTATATATGCCGGGCGCTGGGTCGTTTGAGGGTATCGGTCCGCCTATCCCTATCACCCTCCACCTCTTTTCTTCTACTCCGCAACAAATCGAGAGAGCTCGGAAGCATTTTGCGGTGAGTAGATCCACCGCATATATAGCGGATGGCGGTCGGGTGGCCGATGGTGGGTCGGCAGCCGTGGCAGGCTCAATGGCGACCTGCCTTCCAAGCATCACAAGGATGCTGAGGCTGGGAGCTCCCCTCTGCTCGCGGTGGAGGAGTGGCATAATGAGCAGGCGCGCATGCTGCTCCCCCTCCCACGGGGCCGAACCTTGGGCGTAGACCGCCTTCGATCGGTATGACCACCTCTTCTCCCCCGCGCTGAAGCCCCTCCGGACAGTGGAGGTTGCGTGGTTCGAGGTGAAGGAGGCGGCCACCCTTGCGAATGAAACCGCAGCGGCGCGAGTTGCAGTGCTGAGGGAGAAGTACCAACTCGCCATCGTGCTCTCCAACTCCCAGATGAGCATCACCTCGGCATCGGCAAGTCTGGTGAAGATTAGATCTAGTTTATTTTCATTTTATGCTAGTGTGAAAGATGTTTAATAATGAACTCCGTTGTTGTTTAAGTCTGAACTATGTTTTATGATGAACTCCCTTATGTTTAGTATGAACTATGTTATGTATGATGAACTCTTCTGATCTTTTAAGTGGCATGAACCATGAGTTTGAATATGTGGTATATATTTGAAGGATCTATTATGTCTCAGCATCCGCCATCCTGCAAAAGTCGTTCCGGGATACCATCGACAATTTTTTTGGATGGGCTACCGGATCTACAAGAGTTGCTCTTACACGCTGCCTCCACCTCTAGGTAATCGTCCACATCTCTCTGGTCATCTGCCTGGTATGTTGGGAAAATGACCATTTAGCTTGACAAGTTTAAAGCAAATACCATCAAGTGAAAGAAGCATGTAAACAAGTGGTTTCAAGCTTAATTCAATTTTCCTCTTTTTTTTGTAAGATCGTTTGCTTACCTAGAGCAACATAAATGGATTGATCTTGAGACAACCAACATAATCCTTAAGCTTTTTTGGATTAAATATACGTTGATTACCTTCAATGCCCCAATGTGGATAATGTAGATTATGCTTAGTTAAATATCTTTGCCTAATCTCATCTTGCCTCTTAGGATCCCTGGTATAATATTAATTAAATTCTTTTCCGATATGCCAATTATCTAAATTAGTTTATCTGCACATAGAAGGCTGGGAGATAACTTGCAGCAATGACATTTGATGCACTTTGTTTACATCTAACATTTGCCTTGAAGAGCCTGCATCATTATCTGAATGTGGTGATCAATTTGTCTTTGAAAAATACCATTTCATAACCTACATCAATTTAGGGAAAAGGCAGTTAGAAACTTAGGGCAAAGAGTAACACTGTCCAGTTAACTAGGCCACAACACATGCGCAGAGGGCCGATGTGACCTCGTTCTTCAATTTGTACTTCGATTGCTGGCTGTGGTGGACGGCCGACCTGCTATTGCCGACTAGCCGCCGCAATGGATGAGACTAGAAGCAGATGAGAGGCGTGTAGCATGTTGCCTTACTTGCGTATACATGGTATGGAATCAAACGATCGAGACTGCTGTGTGGATGGCATCGTATGCCTTCACAGTTACCTCTGGGCTTCTTCCTTTTTTGGGAAATAGCTGTGGGCTTTCGCTTGGACTATTGATTTTTAAAGAATTTATTTTGTGCTAGGAGGCTTCTGGTCGGTGTGTGCTAGCTTGATGGGTTCAAGCATGATTTTCTATTGTGTTCATACCAGTGACAAGGTGCATGCATGTACATGGTGTAAACAATTCATTGGGTCCCAATGCTTAGAGCAACTCTAGCAGGGGGAGACTTGCATGAGATCTCACAATATGTGAGATCAATGAGATCGATTTTTTCTGTTAAAAACCTATATTTCAAACATTCTCAAAAAAAAATTGTAGACAAACATCATGGCTGATATTCAACCTCCAAATGTTTCAAATCCTAATTCGACCTACATTAATAGATACAAAAAAGACGAAACTAATGTGAATACTTTCAAAGTACTATTCACCCAAAGCAGCCACTGTCCACTTTTGAATTTGTCTTTTTCGAATCTTCAAATATACATTGAGTTTTTAGCTCATTTCTTTCGGAGTTGTAGACATACCCATGTTGTCAAATAATTTCAGATTTTTTTTCCAAATGTCTAAATATCAATTTTTGTGGTTGATCTCATGACCTCACCTGTTGTGAGATATCATACAAGTCTCCCCTTCTTAGTCCCGTAAAACCTCGCCGGGACACTTTTTCCGGCAGATTTATAGGATGATAAAAAACACAGCCTGACCAGGTCCAGTAAAAACAGACCGGCTCATAAATTTTTACTGCACACCCGTAAACCACGCGCCACCGAATCCGCTATATATGCCCGCGCTGGGTCGTTTTAGGGTATCGGTCCGCCTGTCCCCTATCACCCTCCACCTCTTTTCTTCTACTCCGGCAACAAATCGAGAGAGCTCCGGAAGCATTTTGCGGTGAGTAGATCCACCAGCATATATAGCGGATGGCGGTCGGGGTGGCCGATGGTGGGTCGGCAGCCGTGGCAGGCTCGATGGCGACCTGCCTTGCAAGAATCACAAGGATGTTGAGGCTAGGAGCTCCCCCCTCTGCTCGTCGGTGGAGGAGTGGCATAGTGAGCAGGCGCGCAAGCGCGGCTCCCCCTCCCATGGGGCCGAACCTTGGGCGTGGACCGCCTTCGATCGGTATGACCACCTCTTCTCCCCCACGCTGAATCCCCTTCGGGCAGTGGAGGTTGCGTGGTTCGAGGCGAAGGAGGCGGCCACCCTTGCGAATGAAACCGCAGCGGCGCGAGTCGCGGCGCTGAGGGAGAAGTACCAACTCGCCATCGTGCTCTCCAACTCCCAGATGAGCACCACCTCGCCATCGGCAAGTCCGGTGAAGATTAGATCTAGTTTAATTTTCATTTTATGCTAGTGTGAGAGATGTTTAATAATGAACTCCGTTGTTGTTTAAGTCTGAACTATGTTTTATGATGAACTCCCCTTATGTTTAGTATGAACTATGTTATGTATGATGAACTCTTCTGATATTTTAAGTGGCATGAACCGCGAGTTTGAATATGTGGTATATATTTGAAGGATCTATTATGTCTCAGCATCCGCCATCCTACAAAAGTCATTCCCGGGGATACCATCGACAATTTTTTTTGGATGGGCTACCGGATCTACAAGAGTTGCTCTTACACGCTGCCTCCACCTCTAGGTAATCGTCCACATCTCTCTGGTAAGTGGTACTCCCTCCGTAAAGAAATATAAAAACGTTTAAGTGATCTGAACCCTCTTATATTTTTTTTTGCGGGAAAAGAACTTTCATTAATCAGCCATGATGATTACATTCAGAATCAACAATGCTAGCTATCTCCATAGGGGAGTTTCGGAGCCAACATGCTGTGCGCTGTTGCGATCGACCCATACAAGCAAGGGTGTGACTCGCCACATTCGCGTGCCTACTAATCTTAGCTAGACTAATGTTCCTTTCTTGAGCCAGAATTCGTCTGATCTCATTAACCTGATATGCATACCTCGATTGATCGCCATCTTTGGATTGAACCAACTTCAGCAGCTCGGCACAATCCGATTCCACAATCAGCGGCAGGTTCGTCCAGTGTAGAGAAACCCGTAATCCTTCCTCCATAGCCACCATCTTAGCTTCTAAGGGGTCACCACAATTAAATAGCGTCCGTGTCGCGGCGAAGATAACATCACCTTCATGATCCCGCAAGATCATCCCAGCCCCAGCCGTACCATTTTCTTTCACAAAAGCACCATCGACATTCAGTTTAGCATGATATGCATCAGGCGCCTCCCAGCGTGGCGTGGTTGTTATTGTATGTGTGTATTTTTGCATGCTTCCTGATAGAGCAACCACCTGCTTGCCCTTGGTGAGGTCTGTCGACGGATGCTGTTGTATTGCGAGCAAGGACGTAATGTAGCTCGTGAGGAATCTGCGCGAGGCCTGCGTCGGGACCGGCAGTTCGTTATGTGTAATTTCATTCCTTGCATACCAAATCCTCCACATGATCATCAAGGAAGCCAACTTCTGAACATCCGACAGTTTTTCAAGCAGGCGGAGTATCCACTCGGGTTCGGCATCACGTAGCTCGGCAGTGGTCGGCAAGTCCTAGTCTTCTCGCATGGCTGCCCAGAGCGCAGATGCATGGGGACACTGGACGAGGGCGTGGTGCACATCCTCCACAGCATGGCCACAAAGCAAGCACGTAGGATCCTCCTCCATGTGTCTATGGGTCTTACTAGCTTGCGTTGCAAGGGCCTCCTGGGCTGCAGTCCAAGCGAACATACGTACTTTAGCTGGCGCCCCATTCTTCCAAATAAGGTTCCACACCGACTGCCGCCCATCCGGCCGCGTACTCGACGCACCAACGTCCTGCGCCTCCATGTATTCCTGCAGCCCCAGATAGTAGGCACTACGCACTGAGAAGCATCCGCGCTTGTCCGGGTGCCACGCAAGGAAGTCAGCTTCGAGTCTACTCGAAGTCCTGATCTGCATGATACTATCAATATCTGGCTGATAGAAATGTTGCCGCAGCAAGGTACTATTCCATGTGCCATCCAGATTGAGAAGACTAGAGACCCATTTAAGACGGCAGCGTCTCTTCGGAGTCATTGGTCGCCGGGAATGATCACGAGGGATCCAAGGGTCACGCCATATACGGACTTGAGAGCCATTGCCGATGCGCCAAATAATCCCTTTCTTAAGAAGCTCCAACCCGTATTCGATAGCTTTCCACGTCGAGGATGCATTGCCAGTGAATACTGTATCCACCAAGAACCCGTTGGGGTAGTACTTCGCCTTGAGCACCTGTGCACATAAGCTTTGAGGATTAACAATCAGCCTCCAAGCCTGCTTAGCTAGCAGCGCTTGATTAAACAGGTTCATGTCATGAAATCCCATGCCACCATGTGATTTAGGCCTAAGCATAATGTCCCATGACACCCAATAGGTACGCTGCTGTCCTTGTGCCGCTCCCCACCAAAAGTTCCGTATGATCTTTGTCAACTCCTCACACAGCCCATCATGTAGCTTAAAGACGCCCATAAGATATGTGGGCAGCGCTTGGGCAACTGCCTTGACGAGCACCTCCTTTCCCCCCTGTGAAGACTCATCCCACAACACAAGTCTCTTGAGCATATTTACACCCTCTATAAAGTGATCTGAATGCTCTTATATATCTTTACAGAGGGAGTACTACTGATGTGTTCTCGTTCCTATTAGCATTTGCCGAACAGGAAAGGGTGTCTTTCTAATACACAATAAGTTTTCTATTCCTCTAGTTTCTTCTTCCTAAGTTTAATATTGACTGAAATATATACGGCTATTGTTGTAGAAGTGCATGCTCTAGCCAATGCAACCAAAAGACCGATCTAATGGAAGAGACTAGGCAGCACATTATACGTCAACACTCCCCCTCACGTGTGGCTCCCTTAAGCCTAAACGTGGACCGAAAGTGGGCTGCAATTTAATTGCGTCAGCCGGGTCTTGAACTCAAGACCTCTTGGCTCTGATACCATGTAGAAGTGCATGCTCTAGCCAATGCAACCAAAAGAGAGCAGCCCACGGCCTCAACTATACATGGTAACTAGGAGGCGGGGCAAGGTAGGAAATGATCCTACATATACATGCGATATACTGCCTATACAAAAGATATTCAACACCCCCCCGCAGTCGATACGTCATTAGTGACGCATAGACTGGACCGAAACTCCTCAAATGTGGTCGTCGGTAACCCCTTGGTCATGACATCGGCGAACTGCTGAGCGGTGGGGACATGTAAGACCCGTATGTGTCCGAGAGCCACCTGCTCACGCACGAAGTGGATATCAAGCTCGATGTGTTTCGTGCGACGATGATGAACGGGGTTGGCGGAGAGGTAGACAGCGGAGATGTTGTCGCAGTAGACAACGGTAGCCTTGGTCACGCCAAGGTGCAACTCCTGAAGAAGCTGCCGTAACCAGGAGCACTCCGCGACAGCATTAGCCACAGCGCGGTACTCAGCCTCGGCACTCGACCTGGACACCGTGGGTTGTCGTTTAGACGACCACGAGATGAGGGAGGGCCCGAGGTAGACACAATAGCCGGAGGTGGAGCGCCGAGTGTCGGGGCAGCCAGCCCAGTCGGCATCGGAGTAAGCCACCAGATCCGTGGAGGAGGATGCCGTCAACGTGAGACCAAGACCCATAGTGCCGCGGATGTAACAAAGAATCCGCTTCACCAGGGACCAATGAGAGTCACGAGGAGCATGCATGTGGAGGCACACCTGCTGAACCGCGTACTGTAGGTCGGGACGAGTGAGCGTCAAGTACTGAAGGGCCCCGACGATGGACCTGTAGAAGGCGGCATCCTGCGCCGGGGTGCCCTCAAGAGCGGAGACCTTAGCCTTCGTATCGATAGGTGTAGGTGCGGGCTTGCAGTTAAGCATGCCGGCGCGCTCGAGTAACTCCTGAGCATACTGCTGCTGATGAAGAAAGAACCCGTCCGCACGACGCACTACCTCGATCCCGAGGAAGTAGTGTAAAGGACCGAGGTCCTTCATCGCGAACTCGGTGCCGAGGCGAGCCGTGAGCTGACGGAGAAGCTCGGTCGTGGAAGCAGTCAGGATGATGTCGTCGACGTAGAGTAGCAGGTAAGCCATCCCAACAGCGTGCTGGTAGACGAACAGAGAGGCATCCGAGCGGGTGGCCACGAAGCCAAGCTGCTGAAGGAAGGCAGCGATCCGCTGGTACCAAGCACGAGGGGCCTGCTTGAGCCCATAGAGTGAGCGCGAGAGTAGGCACACATGATCCGGCTGGGTGGCGTCGACGAAGCCGATGGGCTGCTGACAGTAGACCTGCTCGGCGAGATGGCCATGAAGGAATGCGTTGGAGACGTCCATCTGGTGGACGGGCCATGCACGGGAGACCGCCAGCTGCAGGACAGTGCGGATAGTGCCCGGTTTGACAACCGAGGCAAAGGTGTCGGTGAAGTCCACACCGGCACGCTGACGGAAACCGAGAACGACCCACCGAGCTTTGTAGCGCTCAAGGGTCCCGTCAGGCCGGGTCTTATGCCGAAAGACCCATTTGCCGCTGATCACGTTGGCGTGCGGCGGCCGAGGCACCAGCTGCCAGGTGCGGTTACGCTGAAGAGCGTCAAACACCTCCTGCATCGCGGCGAGCCAATGAGGGTCTCGGAGAGCCGCTCGAGCCGATGATGGGAGGGGAGAAGGCGCCGAGGTGGACGGCACCGAGGAGGCCGCAAGAAGGTACTCGTCGGCAGAGTACCACTGGCTCAGGCGGAGCGCACCGGTCCGGGCACGAGTCACCATGCGAGAGGGCGGCGGGGCCGGTGTGACGAGCGAGGGTGAAGAAGA
This sequence comes from Aegilops longissima, assembly GCA_021605205.1. Lineage (NCBI taxonomy): Eukaryota > Viridiplantae > Streptophyta > Magnoliopsida > Poales > Poaceae > Aegilops > Aegilops longissima. Next base: position 87,660 of record JAHIAM010005519.1, on the reverse strand, counting down.
GCCAACCGAGACCGAGCTGGCCGAGAGCGCAGGAGAGCCTCTGCGCCCCCGGCGATCTGGCCAAGAGGCCGGGCTGGAAACCCTCAGTCGAGGCCGCCGGAGAGCCGGAAGTGGGCGTCGTGGGCGAGGCCGCTGTAGAGCCCGACGCGGGAGCCCCGACGGAGGGCGAGGAAGGCGTCGACGCGACGGGTGTCGCGGAGGACGTCGAGGGCATCGCGGCGTCAGCCGAAGAGGCGGGGCCAGAGGCCGATCCCGCAGCCGCTGAGCGGGGCGCCGAACCCTCCGAGGCCGCAGCCACCGAGCCTGCAGCCCGCGAGGCGGGCAGGGGGCCGAAGCCAGGAGGCGGCCCAAGGGAGGCCCGAGGGCGCGGGGGCGCACCAAGGAGGCCCAAGACCGAGCTGCCAGGAGCAGGCGGTGAGGGCGCTGGCGAGTCAGTCGGTGGTACCTGCTGAAACGGAAAAACCCTTTCATCAAAGTAAACGTGTCTAGAGGTGAAAACACGGTGAGAAACAGGGTCGTAGCAGCGGTAGCCCTTGGTGTTGGCGGGGTAGCCCAAGAAGATGCACGCAAGAGAGCGAGGAGCAAGCTTATGAGGGGTGGTAGAGGCGATGCTGGGGTAGCAGAGGCACCCGAAGATGCGAAGATAGTCATAGGATGGGGGGCTCCCGAAAAGCAAGTGGTGTGGTGCAAAGTTGCCGCGGACGCGGCAAGGCCGAATGTTGATGAGACGTGATGCGGTGGCAAGTGCATCGGGCCAGAAGCGGGGTGGCACATTAGCATGAAATAACAAGGTGCGGACACAATCGTTAAGAGTGCGTAAGACCCGTTCTGCGCGCCCATTTTGTTGCGAGGTATAGGGGCAAGTGAGACGAAATATCGTGCCATGTGTGGTGAGGAGGGTGCGAACTGCGAGGTTATCGAATTCCTTCCCGTTGTCGGTTTGGATGGCATGGATGGGACGACCAAACTGGGTGGTGACATAGGAGTAAAAGGCGGTGAGAATGGATATGACATCGGATTTCCGCCGCAACGGGAAGGTCCACACATAGTGCGAAAAATCATCTAAAATGACGAGATAATAAATGTAGCCAGTATTACTCGCAACTGGAGAAGTCCACACATCACTATGAAGTAGTTCAAACGGATACGATGCAACTGACGAGGAAGTGCTAAAGGGAAGCCTAGTATGTTTGCCTAGACGACACGCATGACAAGTGTGACCGTCGGTCTTATTACAAGTGAAACAAAAACTTCGAAGAATATGACGAAGGGTGGTGTCGTTCGGATGTCCCAAGCGAGCGTGCCAAAGATCCACACCGACGGAGAGGGCGACCGGAGAGGTGTTGGTGGAGGCGGGTGGATGGACCGGGTAAAGCTCGTCGGGGCTATCACATCGGTGAAGCACCATCCGGGTACGGACGTCCTTGACAGAAAAACCACACATGTCAAATTCAACGGTGACATGGTTTTCACGAGTAAGAGAACGAACGGAAATAAGATTGGTAATGAGTTCGGGAAACACAAGTATATTAGATAATGAAATCGATGTAGGCGTAGACGGAAAGTAAGCATGGCCTATGTGTGTAATGGGAAGGGATGTTCCATCACCAACGGTAATGCGATTGGAAGTATGAACGGGATAAGAGGAGTGGAGAGTACCAGGGTTGGCAGCCATATGAGAGGTGGCGCCACTGTCCATGTACCAATCGCCGCCACCCGTGTAGTTGGCCGGGGAGGGGGCGGACTGGAGCGCTGCGAGAAGGGCCGGATCCCATGGAGCCGGCGGGAGCGGCGGCGCCGACGGTGGCAGTGCGGCGTATGGCGCCGTGGCATAAGGCATCGGCGGCGGCGCGGTGTATGGCGCCATGCCGTAGGCGCCTGGAGAGGGCGCGGCGTACGACGCTGGTGGAGGCGCGGCGTACGGCGCTGTGGCGCGGCGATCAGCGCTGATGCGCCAAGGGGCGTGGCCCTGTGGAGGCGAGGCGGGCGGGCGGGCACCGCATGCTGTACGCGCCGAACCAGGCCCGTCCACGGGTTCTGGGCCGCGGCCCATGGCGCGGTGGCCTGCTGCTGACGAGGCTGGCCCCCCTGGCCGTTTCCCTTGCGACCGCGACGCCCACCATGGCGGCGATCGGAGGAGGCAGGCGGGGGTGGCGGCCCCTGGAAGTGGCCCACGGGCGGCGGCGGGTACTGCCCGTAGGAGGCAGCCGGAGGAGGGAACCGCGGCGCGGCGGGCGCCTGTGGAGCCGGCGGGGGCGGGCCACCATGGGAGGTCCCGGCAGCGAGGGCGACGTGGGTAGCCCGAGTTTTCGCCATCTTCATGCGACGTTCCTCCAGACGTAAGTAAGCCACAACCTTGGCAAACGTTGGCTCCGGGATCAAGGTGAGGTTCGAGGCAGCGTTGCCGAACTCTTCATTGAGCCCGGCGGAGAGGGTGCTGAGGAGGAGATCGTCGGAGATGATTTCGCCAAGATCACGGAGCTCATCTTCAAGTTTCTTGAGACGCATGCAATAATCATCGACAGAGGAATCAAGTTGATGAGACCCAAAAAATTCTTGCTGAAGAAAAACCCGGCGTTGGAGTTGGTTGTCGGTGAAGAGCCCGTTGAGTTTGGTCCAAACGGCGAGGGCATCGTCCCCGTCGCTGACCACCGTGTGGAAGAGATCTTTGGAGATGGTGAGGTAGAACCAACGTATGAGTGTAGCGTCGATGGTCGTCCACTCTGCATCACCAAGTATGAGGCTGGAATCCATGGAACCGCCGACGTGATCATGGAGATGATACTCGCGGAACACTAGAGAGAAATATGTTTTCCAGGCGTAGTAGGTGGAGGTGGAGTAGTCAAGACACACGGGGACACGACGGTGGATGTCAAGATCGCGGATGAGCACGGGATCAGAGCCGGCGAAGGGGTTGGGGACAACGGAACCGGAGGCGGAGGAGGCGGGTGAGGCCATGGCGATGTCGGGTGGGAGAGGGAAGGGAGTGCTGCGGCTGGAGGGAAGTAGCGGCAGCGGGGAGAAGGGGCGGCGGCGGCGCAGCTAGGAGGCGGCGGCGGCAGCCTAGGGCGCGGCGGCGGCAGGAGCGGAAGCGGTTTAGGAAGAGGATCGTGTGAGGGAAACTGATACCATATTGTTTGGCAATGCAACTCTCAATTAATTTGGGTGCATACACGCACGTATATATTTACAATGAGCAGCCCACGGCCTCAACTATACATGGTAACTAGGAGGCGGGGCAAGGTAGGAAATGATCCTACATATACATGCGATATACTGCCTATACAAAAGATATTCAACAACGGCCATCCACTATCACAGGATACCATTGTACAACAGGTAAATCATAGACTCGAGCACCTAAATAATCAGTTGTTTAGTACCATGGTTGTTTGAAGGAGTATATACTTGAATCAATTTGTCCTGAGTAGAGGAGCGGGTGTTGGTTGAGAACTTTAGTAGTGTTAGTGTTGAGTGGGCACTCCATTTGAGACCCCGACCCTGTATCGAGCAAACTTTGGTCGCGGCTACCAACTACAAAAGGAGTATCCCTCAACTAGAAGCAACGAGACTTTATCTAGCAACAATAAGTATTCCTCAAGGTGGTAGTCCCTACTTCAAAAGCAATCAATGCACTTATCTTGCCAGACCCTTCTTTCGTTGATGCTACCATGACGCCGGACAACGCCATCCTCCTGCGCGCACCCATCAAATGGTATCCAGCGCCAAGCCCCCACTGCACCCTGCCGCCAACAATCACTGTTGTGGATACTGTAGATGGCATGCCGCTCCACGTTGGACACCACACGAGAAGCATACGAGACCTGCGCCCAGCCAGCAAGCCAAGCACATGTCCCTCTAGCCGATGTATAACCTCAAAGATGATGTCCCATGGGGGTGACGATGCAAGAACCTCACCATCATCTAATCCGGAATGCCTGAATCTGGGGTTTCCCCCTGGGCACACAGGAAACGTGAATCGCCCCACAGTGCCTCACCGCCAACTTATATACTGAATTTTTAAAGTGTAATCGATGGTGTTTATTTACCTAAATGCGGCCTGAAATCATGTGTAACATGATGTGAACCATAGTATCCATTACACACCAGAGACTCCTTATTGGTGTTCTCCTTTAGTTAATTCTTCGTTGCCATATATCATTACTCCTGTTATTCATAGGACCCACTTTTCTATAAGGTCACAACATCAAAGCTCTTAGCACATTCAAATCCTATTTAAATTTAGTATAGTTTAAGGGACATTAAAACTTCAAAGCACATGTTCAATGGTGTATAATTAAATCAACTGACAAATCAAAATGATTGGCGGGTATTCATCCTAATAACATTAAGAAACAAATTAGTTCGGCATTTTTCTTTACTTTACACTATACGGAACTGCAATAATGATTGTGTGTTTTGCAAATCAAGATCTCCGAAATTTTGCAGGTAATCACCAAGGCTATCAATTAGATTCATACGTGGTCCTTTATTTGCCAGGAGGATGACTGGACGTCCATGGTCTCTGGGTGTAGCAAATGGGAGACAGTCGCTCATATTTTATTCAATCAATATGGGTCGTGACCTAGTAATAGAATTTTGTATGCATGAGGCTTCATATATTTTTGTTACTTTTCCATAGTTGTTATCTTTCTCTCTCGTTGCTCAATGTGACATTTATGCTGTCTTTATTGTCTGAATATTGTAAATCTTCGGAATAAATAACTGACTATTGTGTGCATCAATTGATGTTGAGGCCGGGGGTGTTGTCACTCCTTTTAAGAAATTTTGGTCAAAAGTTTTACACCTAGATAAATTGACTCAAGAAAATGAGTGCATAAGTGATGGTTGGTTCAGAACTTTAATAGCATTCACTCTATCTATCCTAGTCTTGAGCCCGACCTTTGGATGCAGCTACCTGGCATAAAGGAGTATCTCTTTATCTAGAACAAAAGGGACTTCATGTAGCAACTACAAATATCCTCGCATTTCTATTGGAGTACAAAGACTGTTGTGGTGGCTTGGGCTTCGGTAGAGTGAGAGAATGATAGCAGAGAAGAGGCCACTTGCACTGCACACCTACGGCAGTGTTGGGTTTGTTGATGAACATGTGCCAAATGTGGCATGTGAGATCTGGTATTTTTTTATTTGAGCATGGAAGGCCTCAGGATAATACCCGGTGTTGCAAACAATAGCCAAGGTGCAATGAACAAGAGTTAATCTTGCTCGTCCAGCCCGAGTATAACCACGGAGATTCTCCCCCGTATTTTTTATAAAGGGCAGTTTTATTAAATTGAAATATAGCATCAAGCAGATACAAGGCATTAAGAGTATCACCCGGCCACCGCATAACTAGGATGCACACAGCCAAACACGAACAGTTTGACAACAATGCGGCAACACTAGAGTCCTATAGACCGACATTATGCCTATGTCGATATGGAAGGTGGACGAATCCGGAGATTATGCTGCCACCATTGTTGGGTAAAAACCTCCATAGGCACCTGCTCCAACCGCGTACACACCGCCTTGAACTGGGAGTGATACTCCGCTCGTTGTAGCCTAGATCACAAATGAAGCGAGTGCATACAACGGAAAATAACCTGCAGAAGAGAAGCATTTTTTTCATTGAAAACCAAATCATTTCTACATAACCAAAGAGATCATAGTAAGGCATACACTCTCACCCTTATTAGTGTTTTGAAACTATTTGAAATACCGTCCAACCAATGATAAAAAATATTGGCAACACTGCGGATACAAATTCGATGCTATTTGGATGACTGACCATTTAGAACAAGCAAACTTACATTGGAAAAAGAGGTGTTTGATTTTCTCGTCATGAGTACAAAAACAACACTTCTTACTTCCTGGCCAGTTGGGCCGTGCGAGGTTGTCTTTGTATAGCACAACTCCCCTACGATGATACCACGTAAAGATTTTAACTTTAAGTGGAATCTTCGCCTTCTAATTTTTTTGTTATTGCTCATTGGTACCTCGGAATGCGTGAGCGCACAGTACATGTCGGGTTAACTGAATCCAGGCGGGATAAGAGATTATGCCATGACATAAGGCGGGTGCCAATCAAATCCCGCCTGAATGAAATATCCGGCTACAGGTGACCCGAGGGGGGGGGGCGCCAAGGGAGGCGGGTGGGGGAGGCCATCCTAGGAACTCGAGGAGTTCAGCTGCATCCTCAGACGCAACTGAAAAGAGCCCTGGGCGCGATGGCGACATGGCCGGTGGCAAGGAGCTCAGGGGCATGGTGGCTAGCACAGCTACGGCAAGGAAAAGACCGCAAGGGGGAGACGGGGAATGCGGCGGAGCTCACATCGGTGTCGTGGGGATGCTCAGCGGCTTGGGGGAAGCCGGATGGCGGCGAATCGATGGTGGCTCTAGGGACCGAGTTTTTGTTGTCTTGAACCAAGACTGAATACACTAACCATATGTAGGTACAGACTGTCAAGGACACGCAATGCTTGTACCTATTTGCTTTTACTTCTTATGCCGGAGCGACCAGGCGGTTGATCCTGAATAAGGGGTATAAGTCGGCCTGGTAGATCACAAACAAATGCAAAGTAGCCGACATCTATGCTTGGAATAGGCTAGCTAGTCGTAGCCCTCCCATTTATACGGTTGGATCTGAGTAGGAGATACACCCTACCCTCGATTCTGGTGACTCCTGGACTATTATGTGGTAATGGTCAAAGTATCGTTCATCAAAAACTACCATGCTCAACATGTCATGGGTCATAGCAACTACTGTCGTCGGGCAAGCGTTGTCCTTTGTCACTGATCTACTGGTGATTCCTTCGAGCATTCCTATAATGGATTGTAGCTGGTTTTGATGGGCGTGCGTATGAACCCTATAATGGGTATGTTGGTGCTTCCCCATATGGTTAAACTTTTTCTATAAGACGTTTTTGTGGTAATGGATGACTTGGTGACTGAACCAGGTCCATAGAACAAGTTCAACCATAATTGCTAAAACTTTTCCAGCCTTAAACTTGATGCTACTTGCATGCTCCACTTCAACCTAATAATAAAACTTGCCAACGTGTGAGTGCCTTGACGGTCTCTTCTTTGTGTTGCGAAGGAGATGTCAAGGTAGTGTTATGTTTGCGCAGGTAGGTGCATAGGAGGCTTAGTTTATGAGTTACATCTTCGGACGCACTTCTCATCTTATCCTATTAGATGTAAGTTGTAGTGTGTTTGTATAGGTGCTTGCACCTGCTTCACAACATAACCCTTCCATACCTATTGTATTGCTAGTGCTAGTACCCTTGGTAGTGAGACATAGGCAGTACACCATGTACTCACCTTGCTATAATAAACACATACATGTATGGCGCTGGACGACATTAGCTAGTTATCCCACAGACAATGATCTGAACAGGGATGGAGGCCTCTTGCTTTTGTTTTCTGTATGCTTATGGAAATTTGTATTCTTAGATGTGTAAGGTGTAGTTTCTTATCTAATTCTTGTATTTGCGGATTTTTTTATGTGTGTTATGATATCATTTGTTCCACATAGCAGGCTCATTTCGACGTGTTCGTTATCTGAAGCTTTAGTGTCTTTGGGATCAATTCTATTTGGAGGTTAGTGGAGATCGCTATAACTGCATAGTGCCTATTTTGGTGTACAACAGTTAGAAACATATTCTTCATATTTTTCTATGTTTGGGAAGGTTCCTGCATAGATCCACAAACATGAAATACACAATTTCAGCCTTCTGTTGAAAATTATCATTTTGTTTTTCTAAAGTTGTAAAGGCAGAGGAATGAGAAAGGATACACAAACCATTTACCCTCATTCGGAGTCCTCCAATCCAGGAACGATTCTTGGAGGCAACACACTTGATAATGAAGGTAATAAGATCATAAACTCCATATAGCTCTATATATTCCTTTATTAGCTAGTTAGCTATGTATTTGGTGGTGTTTGCAAGATTGATATTATAAGCATGGCGTGCAATAAATTTCTAGCCATTAATTGTTACATACACTAGTTATGAAGCAGCCAGTTATAGTCTTTTAGACAAGGAATATGATCCTATTAGTTAGGAAAAGTTTTGGTTAATCCCTAGAGGGGAAATTATCCATCCTTATGTATAAGAGAGTGCATGTACTTGTCTATGATCATCCAAGCAATAATGAATTTCTATGTTTCTAATCTCATGTTGCATGCTCTATCCCCATCGCATGCCTTCTTCCTGGCCCATCTATGGTGTCGTCTAGTGACTATTGCATCAAAGTACACACAAATTGAAGGTATGATCCAGACACATAAATATTCATGAGAACAAGCATGATTGAGGTCTCAAATCATATCACTAGGGCCCTAGTAACAACCAATTAGCCTAACCAAGTCATAGAAACATCGATCTCTAGAACAAACATAAATGACACTCGACATTTAAACATATCAAATCTGATACCTATCAAATGATGTATCTCATCCAATTCTAATACACACCCTGCCTACAAAAAATTACTCGCACATGGATATATGGATGGTGGAGGCATCATGATGATGATGATGATGGAGAAGGAGTTGGTCATGTTGATGGTGGAGATTCCCCTTCTCTAGAGGCCAAATTGAAGGAAATATGCCCTAGAGGCAATAATAAAGTTATTATTTATTTCCTTATACCATGATAAATGTTTATTATTCATGCTAGAATTGTATTAACCGGAAACATAATACATGTGTGAATACATAGACAAACAGATAGTCACTAGTATGCCTCTACAAGACTAGCTCATTAATCGAAGATGGTTATGTTTCCTAACCATAGACATGTGTTGTCATTTGATTAATGGGATCACATCATTAGGAGAATGATGTGATTGACATGACCCATTCCGTTAGCTTAACACTTGATCGCTTAGTATGTTGTTAATGCTTTCTTCATGACACATACATGTTCCTGTAACTATGAGATTATGCAACTCCGCTTACGGAGGAACACTTTGGTACTACCAAACGTCACAACGTAATCGGGTGATTATAAAGGAGTACTACAGGTGTCTCCAAAGGTACTTGTTGGGTTGGCGATTTTGAGATTAGGTTTTGTCACTCCGATTGTCGGAGAGGTATCTCTAGGCCTTCTCGGTGATACACATCACTTAAGCCTTGCAAGCATTACAACTAATGAGTTAGTTGTGAGATGATGTATTACGGAACGAGTAAAGAGACTTACGATAACGAGATTGAACTAGGTATTGAATACCGACGATCGAATCTCGGGTAAGTAACATACCGATGACAAAGGGAACAACGATGTCGTTATGCGGTTTGACCGATAAAGATCTTCGTAGAATATGTAGGAACCAATATGGGCATCCAGGTTCCGCTATTGGTTATTGACCGAGAATGGTTCTAGGTCATGTCTACATAGTTCTCGAACCCGTAGGGTCCGCACGCTAACGCTTCGATGACAGTTCATTATGAGTTTATAAGTATTGACGCACCAAGGTTGTTCGAGTCCCGGATGTGATCACGGACATGACGAGGAGTCTCAAATGGTCGAGACATAAAGATTGATATATTGAAGCCTACATTTGGACATCGGAAGTGTTCCGAGTGAAATCGAATTTATCGAGTACCGGAGGTTACCGGAACCCCCGAACTACATGGGCCATAGTGGGCCTTGGAGGAAAGGAGAAAGGGCCAGCCCTAGGTAGCAGCCCCCTCCCCTAGTCCTATTAGGACTAGGAAAGGTGGGCCGCCCCCTCTCTCTCTCCCCCGGGAATCCTAATCCAACTAGGATTGAGGGGAATCCTACTCCCGGAGGGAGTAGGACTCCCTGGCGCGCCCCCTCATGGCCGGCCAGCCCCCTCCCCCTTGGCTCCTTTATATACGGGGGCAGGGGGCACCCTAGAACACACAAGTTGATCTACGGATCGTTCCTTAGCCGTGTGCGGTGCCCCCTTCCACCATATTCCACTTCGGTCATATCGTCGTAGAGCTTAGGCGAAGCCCTGCGCCGGAGAAGTCATATCGTCGCGGAGCTTAGGCGAAGCCCTGCGTCGGTGGAGCATCAACATCGTCACCACGCCGTCGTGCTGACGGAACTCATCCCCGACACTTTGCTGGATCGGAGTCCGGGATCGTCATCGAGCTGAACGTGTGCAGAACTCGGAGGTGCCGTACGTTCGGTGCTTGGATCGGTCGGATCGTGAAGACGTACGACTACATCAACCGCGTTGTTATAACGCTTCCGCTTTCGGTCTACGAGGGTACGTGGACGGACACTCTCCCCTCTCGTTGCTATGCCATCACCATGGTCTTGCGTGTTCGTAGGAAATTTTTTGAAATTACTACGTTCCCCAACAGTGGCATCCGAGCCTGGTTTTATGCGTTGATGTCATATGCACGAGTAGAACACAAGTGAGTTGTGGGCGATATAAGTCATACTGCTTACCAGCATGTCATACTTTGGTTCAGCGGTATTGTGAGATGAAGCGGCCCGGACCGACATTACGCGTACGCTTACGCGAGACTGGTTTCACCGCCCGAGCACTCGTTGCTTAAAGGTGACCGCGGGTGTCTGTCTCTCTCACTTTAGTTGAACCGAGTGTGGCTACGCCCGTCCTTGCGAAGGTTAAAACAGCACCAACTTGACAAACTATCGCTGTGGTTTTGATGCGTAGGTAAGAACGGTTCTTGCTCAGCCCGTAGCAGCCACGTAAAACTTGCAACAACAAAGTAGAGGACGTCTAACTTGTTTTTGCAGGGCATGATGTGATGTGATGTGGTCAAGACGTGATGCTATATTTTATTGTATGAGAAGATCATGTTTTGTAACCGAGTTATCGGCAATGGCAGGAGCCATATGGTTGTCGCTTTATTGTATGAAATGCAAACGCCATGTAATTGCTTTACTTTATCACTAAGCAGTAGCGATAGTCGTAGAAGCAATAGTTGGCGAGACGACAACGATGCTAAGATGGAGATCAAGGTGTCGTGCCGGTGACGATGGTGATCATGACGGTGCTTCGGCGATGGAGATCACAAGCACAAGATGATGATGACCATATCATATCACTTATATTGATTGCATGTGATGTTTATCCTTTATGCATCTTATCTTGCTTTGATTGACGGTAGCATTATAAGATGATCTCTCACTAAAATTATCAAGAAGTGTTCTCCCTGAGTATGCACCGTTGCCAAAGTTCGTAGTACCCAGATACCACGTGATGATCGGGTGTGATAAGTTCTACGTCCATCTACAACGGGTGCAAAACAGTTGCACGCGCAGAATACTCAGGTTAAACTTGACAAGCCTTGCATATAACAGATATGGCCTCGGAACACGGAGACCGAAAGGTCGAACGTGAATCATATAGTAGATATGATCAACATAGTGATGTTCACCATTGAAACTACTCCATATCACGTGATGATCGGACATGGTTTAGTTGATTTGGATCACGTAATCACTTAAATAACTAGAGAGATGTCTGTCTAAGTGGGAGTTTTTAATATGATTAATTAAACTTAAATTTATCATGAGCTTAGTACCTGATAGTATTTTGCTTGTCTATGTTTACTGTAGATAGATGGCTCGTGCTGTTGTTCCGTTGAATTTTAATGCGTTCCTTGAGAAAGCAAAGTTGAAAGATGATGGTAGCAATTACACGGACTGGGTCCGTAACTTGAGGATTATCCTCATTGCTGCACAGAAAAATTACGTCCTGGAAGCACCGCTGGGTGACAGGCCTGCTGCAGGAGCTGAGCCAGAAGTTGTGAACGTCTGGCAAAGCAAAGCTGATGACTACTCAATAGTTCAGTGTGTCATGCTTTACGGCTTAGAACCGGGTCTTCAACGACGTTTTGAACGTCATGGAGCATATGAGATGTTCCAGGAGTTGAAGTTAATATTTCAAGCAAATGCCCGGATTGAGAGATATGAAGTCTCCAATAAGTTCTATAGCTGCAAGATGGAGGAGAATAGTTCTGTCAGTGAGCACATACTCAAAATGTCTGGGTATAATAATCACTTAATTCAGCTGGCAGTTAATCTTCCGGATGATAGTGTCATTGACAGAATTCTCCAATCACTGCCACCAAGCTACAAGAGCTTCGTGATGAACTATAATATGCAAGGGATGACCAAAACAATTCCTGAGCTCTTCGCAATGCTAAAAGCATGGAGGTAGAAATCAAGAAAGAGCATCAAGTGTTGATGGTCAACAAGACCACTAGTTTCAAGAAAAAGGGCAAAGGAAAGAAGAAGGGAAACTTCAAAAAGAACAGCAAGAAAGTTGCTGATCAAGAGAAGAAACCCAAGTCTGGACCTAAACCTGAAACTGAGTGTTTTTACCGCAAGCAGACCGACACTCGGAAGCGAACTGCCCCAAGTATTTGGCGGATAAAAAGGATGGCAAGGTGAACAAAGGTATATGTGATATACATGTTATTGATGTGTACCTTACTAGAGCTCGTAGTAGCACCTGGGTATTTGATACTGGTTCTGTTGCTAATATTTGCAACTCGAAACAGGGACTACGGAATAGACGAGCACCGCAAAGGACGAGGTGACGATCGCGTGGGAAATGGTTCCAAAGTCAATGTGATCGCGGTCGGCACGCTACCTCTACATCTACCTTCGGGATTAGTTTTAGACCTAAATAATTGTTATTTGGTGCCAGCGTTGAGCATGAACATTATATCTGGATCTTGTTTGATGCGAGACGGTTATTCATTTAAATCAGAGAATAATGGTTGTTCTATTTATATGAGTAATATCTTTTATGGTCATGCACCCTTGAAGAATCGTCTATTCTTGTTAAATCTCGACAGTAGTGATACACATATTCATAATGTCGAAGCCAAAAGATGCAGAGTTGATAATGATAGTGCAACTTATTTGTGGCACTGCCGTTTAGGTCATATCGGTGTAAAACGCATGAAGAAACTCCATACAGATGGACTTTTGGAATCACTTGATTATGAATCACTTGGTACTTGCGAACCGTGCATCATGGGCAAGATGACTAAAACACCGTTCTCCGGTTCTATGGAGAGAGCAACAGATTTGTTGGAAATCATACATACAGATGTATGTGGTCCGATGAATGTTGAAGCTCGTGGCGGATATCGTTATTTTCTCACCTTCACAGATGATTTGAGTAGATATGGGTATATCTACTTAATGAAACACAAATCTGAAACATTTGAAAAGTTCAAAGAATTTCAGAGTGAAGTGGAAAATCATCGTAACAAGAAAATAAAGTTTCTACGATCTGATCGTGGAGGAGAATATTTGAGTTACGAGTTTGGTTTACATTTGAAACAATGTGGAATAGTTTCAGAACTCACGCCACCCGAACACCACAGAGAAATGGTGTGTCCGAATGTCGTAATCGTACTTTACTAGATATGGTGCGATCTATGATGTCTATTTCCGATTTACCGCTATCGTTTTGGGGTTATGCTTTAGAGACGGCCGCATTCACGTTAAATAGGACACCGTCAAAATCCGTTGAGACGACGCCTTATGAACTCTGGTTTGGCAAGAAACCAAAGTTGTCGTTTCTTAAAGTTTGAGGCTGCGATGCTTATGTAAAGAAACTTCAACCAGATAAGCTCGAACCCAAATCGGAAAAATGTGTCTTCATAGGATACCCAAAGGAGACTGTTGGGTACACCTTCTATCACAGATCTGAAGGCAAGATTTTCGTTGCTAAATTCGGATCCTTTCTAGAGAAGGAGTTTCTCTCGAAAGAAGTGAGTGGGAGGAAAGTAGAAGTTGATGAGATAACTGTATCTGCTCCCTTATTGGAAAGTAGTTCATCACAAGAAATGGTTCCTGTGACAACTACACCAATTAGTGAGGAAACTAATGATGATGATCATGAAACTTCAGATCAAGTTACTACTGAACTTCGTAGGTCAACCAGAGTAAAATACGCACCAGAGTGGTACGGTAATCTTATTCTGGAAGTCATGTTACTTGACCATGGCGAACCTACAAACTATGAAGAAGCGATGGTGAGCCCAGATTCCGCAAAATGGCTGGAAGCCATGAAATCTGAGATGGGATCCATGTATGAGAACAAAGTATGGACTTTGGTTGACTTGCCCGATGATCGGCAAGCCATTGAAAATAAATGGATCTTTAAGAAGAAGACTGACGCCGATGGTAATATAACTGTCTACAAAGCTCGACTTGTTGCAAAAGGTTTTCGACAAGTTCAAGGGGTTGACTACGATGAGACTTTCTCACCCGTGGCGATGCTTAAGTCTGTCCGAATCATGTTAGCAATTGCCGCATTTTATGATTATGAAATTTGGCAAATGGATGTAAAACTGCATTCTTGAATGGATTTCTAGAAGAAGAGTTGTATATGATGCAACCAGAAGGTTTTGTCGATCCAAAGGGCACTAACAAAGTGTGCAAGCTCCAGCGATCAATTTATGGTCCGTGCAAGCCTCTCGGAGTTGGAATAAACGCTTTGATAGTGTGATCAAAGCATATGGGTTTATATGCACTTTTGGAGAAGCCTGTATTTAGAAGAAAGTGAGTGGGAGCTCAGTAGCATTTCTAATATTATATGTGGACGACATATTATTGATTGGAAATGATATAGAATTTCTGGATAGCATAAAAGGATACTTGAATAAAAGTTTTCAATGAAAGACCTCGTGAAGCTGCTTACATATTGGGCATCAAGATCTATAGAGATAGATCAAGACGCTTAATTGACTTTCACAAAGCACATACCTTGATAAAGTTTTGAAAAAGTTCAAAATGGATCAGGCAAAGAAAGGTTTTTACCTGTATTACAAGGTGTAAGATTGAGTCGACTCAATGCCCGACCACAGCAGAAGATAGAGAGAAAATGAAAGATGTTCCTATGCTTCAGCCATAGGCTCTATCATGTATGCAATGCTGTGTACCAGACCTGACGATGCTTAGCTGTAAGCTTGGCAGGAAGGTACCAAAGTAATCCAGAGTGGATCATCGGACAGCGGTCAAGAACATCCTGAAATACCGAAAAGGACTAAGGATATGTTTCTCGATATGGAGGTGACAAAGAGCTAGTCGTAAATGGTTACGCCGATGTAAGCTTTGACACTGATCCGGACGATTCTAAATCGCAAACCGGATACGTGTTTTTATTAAACGGTGGAGCTGTCGGTTGGTGCAGTTCTAAACAAAGCGTCGTGGCGGGATCTACATGTGAAGCGGAGTACATAGCTGCTTCAGAAGCAGCAAATGAAGGAGTCTGGATGAAAGAGTTCATTTCCGATCTAGGTGTCATACCTAGTGCATCAGGACCGATGAAGATCTTCTGTGACAATACTGGTGCAATTGCCTTGGCAAAGGAATCCAGATTTCACAAGAGGACCAAGCATATCAAGAGACGCTTCAATTCCATTCGGGACCAAGTCCAAGTGGGAGACATAGAGATTTGCAAAATACATACGGATCTGAATGTAGGAGACCCGTTGACTAGGCCTCTTCCACGAGCAAAACATGATCAGCACCAAGACTCCATGGGTGTTAGAATCATTACTATGTAATCTAGATTATTGACTCTAGTGCAAGTGGGAGACTGAAGGAAATATGCCCTAGAGGCAATAATAAAGTTATTATTTATTTCCTTATACCATGATAAATGTTTATTATTCATGCTAGAATTGTATTAACCGGAAACATAATACATGTGTGAATACATAGACAAACAGATAGTCACTAGTATGCCTCTACAAGACTAGCTCATTAATCAAGATGGTTATGTTTCCTAACCATAGACATGTGTTGTCATTTGATTAATGGGATCACATCATTAGGAGAATGATGTGATTGACATGACCCATTCCGTTAGCTTAACACTTGATCGCTTAGTATGTTGTTAATGCTTTCTTCATGACACATACATGTTCCTGTAACTATGAGATTATGCAACTCCGTTTACGGAGGAACACTTTGGTACTACCAAACGTCACAACGTAATCGGGTGATTATAAAGGAGTACTACAGGTGTCTCCAAAGGTACTTGTTGGGTTGGCGATTTCGAGATTAGGTTTTGTCACTCCGATTGTCGGAGAGGTATCTCTAGGCCTTCTCGGTGATACACATCACTTAAGCCTTGCAAGCATTACAACTAATGAGTTAGTTGTGAGATGATGTATTACGGAACGAGTAAAGAGACTTACCGTAACGAGATTGAACTAGGTATTGAATACCGACGATCGAATCTCGGGTAAGTAACATACCGATGACAAAGGAACAACGATGTCGTTATGCGGTTTGACCGATAAAGATCTTCGTAGAATATGTAGGAACCAATATGGGCATCCAGGTTCCGCTATTGGTTATTGACCGAGAATGGTTCTAGGTCATGTCTACATAGTTCTCGAACCCGTAGGGTCCGCACGCTTAACGTTTCGATGACAGTTCATTATGAGTTTATAAGTATTGATGCACCGAAGGTTGTTCGGAGTCCCGGATGTGATCACGGACATGACGAGGAGTCTCGAAATGGTCGAGACATAAAGATTGATATATTGGAAGCCTACATTTGTGTTGGGGAACGTAGTAATTTCAAAAAATTTCCTACGCACACGCAAGATCATGGTGATGCATAGCAACGAGAGGGGAGAGTGTTGTCTACGTACCCTCGTAGACCGAAAGCGGAAGCGTTATAACAACGCGGTTGATGTAGTCGTACGTCTTCACGATCCGACCGATCCAAGCACCGAACGTACGGCACCTCCGAGTTCTGCACACGTTCAGCTCGATGACGATCCCCGGACTCCGATCCAGCAAAGTGTCGGGGATGAGTTCCGTCAGCACGACGGCGTGGTGACGATGATGATGCTCCACCGACGCAGGGCTTCGCCTAAGCTCCACGACGATATGACTTTCACCGGCGCAGGGCTTCGCCTAAGCTCCGCGACGATATGACCGAAGTGGAATATGGTGGAGGGGGGCACCGCACACGGCTAAGGAACGATCCGTAGATCAACTTGTGTGTGTTGGGGTGCCCCCCTGCCCCCGTATATAAAGGAGGGAGGGAGGAGGAGGCCGGCCCTAGTAGGGGCGCGCCATGGGGAGTCCTACTCCCACCGGGAGTAGGATTCCCCCTTTCCTAGTCCAACTAGGAGTCCTTCCATGTATTGGGAGTAGGAGACAAGTAAGGGAAGAGAGAAGGAGGGAAGGAAGGGTGCGGCCTCCCCTAGTCCAATTCGGACTAGGCCATGGGGCGCGCCCTGCCCTAGGCAGCCCTCTCTTTCCCGCAGGGCCCAATAAGGCCCAATACTTCTCCCGCAAATTCCGTAACTCTCGGTACTCAAAATACCGAATCATTCGAACCTTTCCGAACTCGAATATAGTCGTCCAATATATCGATCTTTACGCCTCGACCATTTCGAGACTCTCGTCATGTCCCCGATCTCATCCGGGACTCAACTCCTTAGGTACATCAAAACTCATAAACTCATAATATAACCGCCATCGAAACCTTAAGCGTGGACCCTACGGGTTCGAGAACTATGTAGACATGACCTAGAACTATTCTCGGTCAATAACCAATAGCGGAACCTGGATGCCCATATTGGTTCCTACATATTCTACGAAGATCTTTATCGGTCAAACCGCATAACAACATACGTTGTTCCCTTTGTCATCGGTATGTTACTTGCCCGAGATTCGATCGTCGGTATCCAATACCTAGTTCAATCTCGCTATCGCAAGTCTCTTTACTCGCTCTGTAATGCATCATCCCGTAACCAACTCATTGGTCACATTGCTTGCAAGACTTATAATGATGTGCATTACCGAGAGGGCCAGAGATACCTCTCCGACAATCGGAGGACAAAACCTAATCTCAAATACGCCAACCCAACATGTACCTTTGGAGACACCTGTAGTACTTCTTTATAATCACCCAGTTACGCCAGGACGCTTTGGTAGTACCTAAAGTGTTCCTCCGTAAACGGAGTTGCATAATCTCATAGTTACAGGAACATGTATATGTCATGAAGAAAGCAATAGCAACATACTAAACGATCAAGTGCTAGGCTAACGGAATGGGTCATGTCAATCAGATCATTCTCCTAATGATGTGATCCCGCTAATCAAATGACAACTCATGTCTATGGTTAGGAAACATAACCATCTTCGATTAACGAGCTAGTCAAGTAGAGGCATACTAGTGACACTGCTTGTCTATGTATTCACACATGTATTATGTTTCCGTTAATACAATTCTAGCATGAATAATAAACATTTATCATGATATAAGGAAATAAATAATAACTTTATTATTGCCTCTAGGGCATATTTCCTTCAATTTGACATCGGAAGTGTTCCGAGTGAAATCGAATTTACCGAGTACCGGAGGTTACCGAACCCCCGGAACTACATGGGCCATAGTGGGCCTTGGAGGAAAGGAGAAAGGGCCAGCCCTAGGTGGCGCGCCCTTCCTTCCCTAGTCCTATTAGGACTAGGAAAGGTGGGCCGCCCCCTCTCTCTCTTTCCCCTCAGGAATCCTAATCCAACTAGGATTGGAGGAATCCTACTCCCGGAGGGAGGACTCCTCTGGCGCCCCTCATGGCCGGCCAGCCCCTCCCCTTGGCTCCTTTATATACGGGGCAGGGGCACCCTAGAACACACAAGTTGATCTACGGATCGTTCCTTAGCCGTGTGCGGTGCCCCTTCCACCATATTCCACTTCGGTCATATCGTCAGAGAGCTTAGGCGAAGCCCTGCGCCGAGAAGTCATATCGTCGCGGAGCTTAGGCGAAGCCCTGCGTCGGTGGAGCATCAACATCGCCACCACGCCGTCGTCTTGACGGAACTCATCCCGACACTTTGCTGGATCGGAGTCCGGGATCGTCATCGAGCTGAGCGTGTGCAGAACTCGGAGGTGCCGTGACGTTCGGTGCTTGGATCGGTCGGATCGTGAAGACGTCTGAATACATCAACAGCGTTGTTATAACGCTTCGCTTTCGGTCTACGAGGGTACGTGGACGGACACTCTCCCCTCTCGTTGCTATGCCATCACCATGGTCTTGCGTGTTCGTAGGAAATTTTTTGAAATTACTACGTTCCCCAACACAAATCAATCTCTAGACATCCCTCGGGAAGATTATCGGAGCTGGCGGTTTCCAACACCCCTATGAAAAAGTAGGGAAAACCATTCTGGGTTTTTTTTGTCAGTGAGGTTATAGGAGCGAAGGAGATGCGCAAGAGGACCCCCATGCGCCCATGCCACATGGCTAGGCCGTGTAGGCCCCATCGGT
This sequence comes from Aegilops longissima, assembly GCA_021605205.1. Classification (NCBI taxonomy): domain Eukaryota; kingdom Viridiplantae; phylum Streptophyta; class Magnoliopsida; order Poales; family Poaceae; genus Aegilops; species Aegilops longissima. Next base: position 68,396 of record JAHIAM010005519.1, on the reverse strand, counting down.
CACCCCCTGGCCATACCTCTCCTAGCTTTGTGGCTCTTTCGCTTCACTTTTTCTAGTTTTTTAAAGATGTGTATTAGTCTACATCAAATCAATACCACATTAATTCTGCCAAAAATAATGTTTGTCTCGTTAGTTGTTATTCACATTGTGCGAGATAGAGGACAAAAGCATGGCAAAAGTTTTAAGAAAACTATATACATTGGATATGTATCAAAGAGCCACCATTGCGGAATGTCAGTCACGAAATATCGCAGTGCTACCTATAGCCCGTGTCAAAGTCCTCCACCTCGTGGAGGTCCGAGTTCACTAGTAGAAAAGGGGGCAATGAACCAGGCCTACTCAGCCCATTAGTACCGGTTCTGCCACGAACTGGGACCAATGGAGGTATTTGTCCCGGTTCGTGAGCCCAGGGGGCCGGCCGGGCCACGTGGGCCATTGGTCCCGGATCATCTGGCCCTTTTGGTCCCGGTTGGTGGGACGAACCTGGACTAATGGGCCTCGCTCCTGGCCCGCCATCATTGGTCCCTGTTGGTGGCATGAACCGGGACCAATGGCTTCCCTTTAGTCCCAGTTCATGCCACGAACCGGGACCAATAGTGCTGCCTATATATACCCCCCGCGTAAGAGCAGAGCACACTGCTCTGTTTTTTGTCTTAGCCGAGGGGAGAGGGCTTGGTGGTGCTCTAGCTCACCTCCTATGCACACAAGGTGTTCCATGGAATGCCCGAGCCACACTACTTAAGCTTTCTCCTCTCCAAGCTCGACCTCCAAGCTCCATTTTCCTCAATATTTGTCTAGGTTTAGCGGTCCGTCACGCTCCGTCCCCGTCTTCGCCGCCGTCGATCACCCGCGCCGATCTCATCGCCGGCACCACCGTGGTGATCCTCTTGTTCTTATCTTCTTTCTGAAAGGAAAAATATTCTTACTTGTATGTTTAGATAGATACTTGTATTATTTTCTTACTTTTATTATTGCATCTTATATAGTGCGATGGTTTTGGTATCCGCCCCCGTCAGCCCTCGTCCTGTCTATGATTCGGATGTGGTATATATTATCTTTTCATAACTACTGGTTCATTTATTGTTTATGAAAATTATGCCGACCAACGTGACATAGATTTTATTTATCTAGGAGGTTGTTGAACCGGAAATTCCAACCGACCCTATTGTCGAGAGGTTAAATTTAGTTGAAGAAGAAAACAATTTCTTGAAGGAAAAAATAAAAAAACTTGGGGAGGAGAAGATGATATTGGAGTTGCATGTTGCGGATGTCATCGATGATCACAAGATCAAGATGGATGCAATGCGCTTGAAGATTAGAAAGATTAGAAAATATGCCATTCATACCGAGGCTTGGTATCATTATGCCGTTGGATCAGTTGTTACCTTGGTTGCGATTATGATCGCATTTGTTTTCGCATTGAAATGTTTTACATAGTTTCAATGTATGGTTTAATTAATTTAGATGCTCTGCAGAGCTTTATGTTGTTAAATGAGAACTATGTATGTACTTTGGTTTTTATGTGATGATGAACTTCTATTAATTTGGTCACTTAATTATCTATTCATGATGTTCTGTAATGATATTTGACACACTTAATTATATATAATGCACGCAGATGAACCGGCAATGGATGTACGGAGACAGACACACCTCCGAGTAAACTAAGGGCGTGCATGATTTTCTCGAAGTGGTTGAGGCAAACAAGCAGAATGGTTTTATGTGTTGTCCATGCCCTATATGTGGGAATACAAAGTCTTACTTTGACCGGAAAATCCTTCACACCCACCTACTTTACAAGGGTTTCATGCCACCCTATAATGTTTGGACGAGGCACGGAGAAATAGGGGTTATGATGGAAGACGGCGAAGAAGAAGAGTACGATGACAACTATGTGCCCCCTGAATACTGTGATGCTACTGAACATCAAGAGGAACCAGACGATGTGCCCGATGGTGATGCAACGGGTGAAGCTGCTGAAGATCAAGAGGAACCAGACGATGTGCCCGATGATGATGATCTCCGCCGGGTCATTGTCAATGCAAGGACGCAATGCGAAAGTCAAAAGGAGAAGCTGAAGTTCGATCGCATGTTAGAGGATCACAAAAAAGGGTTGTACCCCAATTGCGAAGATGGCAACACAAAGCTCGGTACCGTCTTCGAATTGCTGCGATGGAAGGCAGAGAATGCTGTGCCTGATAAAGGATTTGAGAAGCTACTGAAAATAATGAAGAATAAGCTTCCAAAGGATAACGAATTGCCCGACAGTACATACGCAGCAAAGAAGGTCGTATGCCTTATAGGATTGGAGGTGGAGAAGATACATGCATGCCCTAATGACTGCATCCTCTACCGCGGTGCATACAAGGATCTGAACGCATGCCCGGTATGCGATGCATTGCGGAATAAGATCAGACGAGATGACCCTGGTGATGTTGACGGCGAACCTCCCAGGAAGAGGGTTCCTGCGGAGGTGATGTGGTATGCTCCTATAATACCACGGTTGAAACGTATGTTCAGAAACGGAGAGCATGCCAAGTTGATGCGATGGCACAGTGAGGACCGTAAGAAAGACAGAAAGTTGAGAGCACCCGCTGACGGGTCGCAGTGGAGAAAAATCGAGAGAAAGTACTGGGATGAGTTTGCAAAGGACCCAAGAAACGTATGGTTTGCTTTAAGCGCGGATGGCATTAATCCTTTCGGGGAGCAGAGCAGCAATCACAGCACCTGGCTCGTGACTCTATGTATGTATAACCGTCCTCCTTGGATGTGCATGAAGCGGAAGTTCATTATGATGCCAGTTCTCATCCAAGGCCCTAAGCAACCCGGTAACGACATTGATGTGTACCTAAGGCTATTAGTTGAAGAACTTTTACAGCTGTGGAATGGAAACAGTGTACGTCGTGAGATGAGCACAAAAAGGAGGAATTTGACCTAAAGGAGTTGCTGTTCGTGACCATCAACGATTGGCCCGCTATAAGTAACCTTTTAGGACAGACAAACAAGGGATACCACGCATGCACGCACTGTTTACTTGACACCGATTGTATATACCTGGGAAGCTGCAAGAAGAATGTGTACCTGGGCCATCATCGATTTCTTCCGACCAACCATCAATGTAGAAAGAAAGGCAAGCATTTCAAAGGCGAGGCAGATCACCGGAAGAATCCTGCCATGCGTACCGGTGATCATGTACTTGCTATAGTCAATGATTTACACGTAATCTTTGGAAAGGGTCCCGGCGGACTAGCTGTTCTGAATGACGCTGAGAATCACGCGCCCATGTGGAAGAAGAAATCTATATTTCGGGACCTACCCTACTGGAAAGACCTAGAGGTCCGCTCTTCGATCGACGTGATGCACGTGACGAAGAACCTTTGCATGAACCTGCTAGGCTTCTTGGGCGTGTATGGAAAGACAAAAGATACACCTGAGGCACGGGAGGACCTGCAACGCTTGCACGAAAAAGAGGGCATGCCTCCGAAGCAGTGTGAAGGTCCTGCCAGCTACGCTCTTACGAAAGAAGAGAAAGAAATCTTCTTTGAATGCCTGCTCAGTATGAAGGTCCCGGCTGGCTTCTCGTCTAATATAAAGGGAATAATAAACATGCCAGAGAAAAAGTTCCCGGACCTAAAGTCTCATGATTGCCACGTGATTATGACGCAACTGCTTCCGGTTGCATTGAGGGGGCTTCTACCGGAAAACGTCCGATTAGCCATTGTGAAGCTATGTGCATTCCTCAATGCAATATCTCAGAAGGTGATCGATCCAGAAATCGTACCAACGCTAAGGAGTGATGTGGCGCAATGTCTTGTCAGTTTCGAGCTGGTGTTCCCACCATCCTTCTTCAATATCATGGCGCACATCCTAGTTCATCTAGTCGACGAGATTGTCATTCTGGGGCCCGTATTTCTACACAATATGTTCCCTTTGAGAGGTTCATGGAGTCCTAAAGAAATATGTCTCAGAATCGCTTAGGCGAGAAGGAAGCATCTCCATGGGCCATCAAACAGAGGATGTCATCGGGTTTTGTGTTGACTTCATTCCTGGCCTTAAGAAGATAGGTCTCCCTAAATCGTGGTATGAGGGGAGACTGATTGGAAAAGGCACGCTTGGAAGGGACTCAATAATATGCAGGGACGGATATTCTTGGTCTCAAGCACACTACACAGTTCTACAGAACTCTACCTTGGTGACACCGTATGTCGATGAACACAAGAACAGTTTGCGCTCCAAACACCCGGAGCAGTGCGACGGCTGGATTACATGTGAACACATCAGGACTTTCAACAGTTGGTTGGAAACACGTCTCCGAGGTGACAGCACTGTTTGTGATGAGCTGTACTTGTTGTCCAGGGGACCATCTTCGACTGTAATGATTTGGAAAGGATACGAGATAAATGGGAATACATTTTACATGATTGACCAAGATCAAAAGAGCACCAACCAAAACAGCGGTGTCCGCTTGATGCAGCAACCGACAGGGGAAAGGACACATATTATGGTTACATAGTGGACATATGGGAACTTGACTACAGAGTAGATTTTAAGGTCCCTTTGTTTAAGTGCAAATGGGTCAATCTGTCAGGAGGCGGGGTACAGGTAGACCCACAGTACGGAATGACAACAGTGGATCTGAAAAATCTTGGGTACACTGACGAACCGTTCGTCCTAGCCAATGATGTGGCACAGGTTATCTATGTGAAGGACATGTCTACCAGACCGAGGAAAAGAAAAGATAAGGAGCGAATACATCATACAATGAGCCAAAGCGCCACATAGTTCTTTCAAGAAAAAGGGACATCCTGGGAGTGGAGGGCAAGACAGACATGTCTGAAGAGTATGAAAAGTTTCATGAAATTGCTCCCTTCAAAGTCAAGGCTGACCCAAGCATCCTGATAAACAATGAAGATTATCCATGGTTACGGCGCAATAAGCAAATGACACAAGCGAAGAAAAAGTGAAGACTTTCTCCCGCAACTATTATGATGATACCATGCCAACTTTGTAACAGACGAGTATGATACCATTGTCCGTTTTATACATGCACATGCTATGCCAATTTTTTCAGAGTTCATTTGAAAACTATGAATTAGGTCGAATTTTCTCTATAGATGCATCTATGTTCATATATTAGTCCCTGGCCCATGCGGCTCGCCCCTGGCCCATGACCATTAGTCACGGTTTGTGCCACAAACCGGGACTAAAGGGTTGATCCTCGTTGCGCTCAGAGTTTAGTTCCACCTCGCCAACCGAAGGGCGCTCACACCGGTTTATAAGTCCGTCCCTCTCTGCCTTGTTGAGCTCCTCTCAAAGTGAAAATAGATGCCCCTATACAGGGAATTTGACCAAAATTCATAGTGAATTTCTCTGAAATTCATAGAAATTGATTATGAATTTAGGTTTAATTTTCTCTATAGGTGCATCTATGTTCATTTTTTTAGTAAAGTTAATCACAAACTTGTGATTCACACAAATAAAGCAAAAAATAAAACAAAACAAGTGTTTTCAAATTTGAAAACTAATGGCACTAACAGAAAGATTATAATTTTTCTAGAACTAAAAGCAAAAAGAATTAAAAATAAAGAAAAAAACAAAAGAAAATAAATAATGCAGAAAACAAAACAAAAAACTGGAAAAAATAAATAAAGCAACAATAAGTATTTAGTTGTAAGTAGAAACAAAATAAAATAAATAAAGCAAAAAAGAAAACAAAAAAAGTGTTTTCAATATTTAAAACTAATGGCACTAACAGAAAGTTTATAATTTTTCTAAAACTAAAAGCAAAAACAATTAAAAAATAAAGAAAAAACAAAAGAAAATAAATAATGCAGAAAACAAAACAAAAAAACTAGAAAATAAATAAATATAGCAACAATAAGTATTTTGTTGTAAGTAGAAACAAAATAAACTAAATAAAGCAACACAGAAAACAAAAAAAGAAAAAAACAAAAAAAGTGCCACCTACTGGGCCCCCACGGCCCGAATACGACTAGAAACCCTACCATGGGCCAGGATTCAGCCCGCGAGAGGCCCAGTAGGCCCACAGGCACACATTGCACGGTTAAGCCCGAAAGCCTGCTTTAGAGAGGAGCTCAAGAGGGAAGGCGCACCGCACCTTATAAACAGCCTGCTTTAGTGGGACTAAACATTTCGGCGCGGGGCAGCACAAGGCATTTGGTCCCGGTTGGTGGCACCAACCAGGACTAAAGGGGAGCATTAGTCCCGTTCGTGCCACGAACCGGGACCAATGCTCTTGCTATATAAGCAAACACTTAGGAAATTTCAGATTTCCCTCGCCAGTTTCCCCAGACGACGCCGAACACATCGACGCCGCCAGTTGCCCAGCCGCCGCCGCCCGCCCGCCGTCGCCGTCGCCCGCGCCCTCGCCATCATCGCCCGCCGTCGCCGTCGCCGTCGCCCGCGCCCTCTTGTCGCTCGCCGCCCTCGCCCGGCCGTGCCCGACACCGTCGCCGCGTGCCGCCCCTGCCCCGTGCCATCGCCGTCCCGGTCCGCGCCTCCCGCACTACGGTCTGGGCCGGCCGCCTCCTATATGCATTTTTTCATATATATATGTTGATGATGATATGATGATGTTGATGATATGATGATGTTGATGATATGTTCATGTTGATGATATGATGATGTTTTTTTTCATATATGCATTTTTTCATATATGTATTAATTTTTTTAAGTTGTTAGTAGATATCAATTTTAGGTTAGTGCATTTTATCACTGATTTTAGGTTAGTTGATCGATTTAGTGCATTTTATGTTTGTTGCATTTTAGGTTAGTGCATTTTATGTTAGTGGAGAGGAAAAAGTAAAATAAGGAAAAGGAAAAAAAGAGGAAGGAAGAAGAAGGAAGAAGAAGAAAAAGAAGGAGAGGAAAAAGGAAATAAGTAGAGAAAGAAGGAGAAGAAGAAGAAGAAGGAGAAGACGAGGAGAGGAAGAAGAGGAAGAAGAAGAAAAAAAGAGGAGAAGAAGAAGGAATAGAGGAGCTTCTTCTCCATTTTTTTCTCCTCTTTTTTTTTCTTCTTCTTCTTCTTAATTTTTAACGGGAACGAGGGTGTCGAGGATCGCCGAGGGGTCGAGGGTCAGGAACTAGGGTAGAGGGTCGAGGGTCGTTAAGGGGTCGAGGGTCATTAAGGGGTCAAGGGTCGTTAAGGGGTCAAGGGTCCAGGGTTTCAGGGTTGAGGGTTCGAGGGTTCTATAGGGTCGAGGGTTCCAGGGTCGTCTAGGGGTCGAGGGTTCCAGGGTCATCGAGGGTTCGAGGGGTCGAGGATCGCCGAGGGGTCGACAGAGGTTTCCTAGTGTCAAAGTATTGAAGAAATCCATGGCTTCATCATTAGCCGAAAGTAACCAGGGCATGATGGTACAAAGTCCTCCAAAGTTATTCTGGAATGGAGTCCCGGATAGGATAATTTGCCTTTTTGTACGAATTTCAGCAAAGGCCTTCCAAATAACGATATTCGGAAGGTTCTTGCTGAACTTTGTACCAAAAAGCGAATTATCCTATCTGGGACTCCGTTCCAAAATAACTTTGGAGAGCTTCGCACCATCATGCACTTGTTACTTTAGCCTAATGATGAAGACATGGTTTTGTTGAATCCTTTGACTCTAGGCAACCTCCCGACCCCTCGGCGATCCTCGACCCCTTGACCCCTAATAGATGTTTGTTCATATATAATGTAGATGTCTATGTATGTATGGAATGATATCGATGGATGTATCTTATTGGGGTCGAGGGTCGTCGAACATGAGAGGAAGAAGAGGATAAAAAAAGAAGAGGAAGAAGAAAAAAAAAGAGGAGAAGAAAGAATAGAGGAGTTCTATTCTTTCTTCTCCTCTATTCTTTCTTCTCCTCTTTTTTTTCTTCTTCTTCCTCCTTTTTTTATCGGGAACGAGGGTCGTCAAGGGTCGCCGAGCGGTAGAGGAAACCCTAATTAAATAGCAAGTATCGTCGATGTGAGATACATGTGGCCATCGGTGTCGGACACTACATCCACGTCCCAAAAGTGACGCGGGCGTCGATGCCCACGTCACTTGTGGGACATAGATATAGTGTCGTCGTTGTTGTTGTCGATATACCCCCTCACAATAGCTTCATGTATTATTAAGAAGGAAAAAACAAGCATATTATTTTCCCATGTACGTATGTCGTCGTTGTCGATATACCCCCTCCCGATAGCTTCAACACGTGGGGGGAGGGTCGATATTACCCCCTCCTTGAAGCGTTCTCGAGGCCACCCCTAACCCTTGAAGCGTTGTCGAGGCCACCCGAGCAGCCAGCCTCCTCCTTCTCCGCCTCGTCAGCAAGGGCGGAAGAGACCCGCCGCCACTCCGGCTGCTCCGGCGCGTCGTAGTCCTTCTCCTCCGCCTCGTAAGCAAGGAAAGAAGACATCCGCTCCGTCTGCTCTGCCGGCGTCTAGCAGTACAGCCAAAGGCGGGAGGACATACAGATTCGGTCCTTCTCTGAAGACTCCAGAGAAGTTACCGTACGAGAGGACTGAAGAGGAAAACGCGAAGATCGCGCGGACCGAAGTGAAGGACTTCTTTGAAGGGTTGAAAGCAAAGAGACATCCACCTCCGGAGGAGAAGGTAGATCCGGTGAAAGTGAAGCGCACTCTGGCTGCCCTGACAAAACCACCCAAGTCTCTGAAAGGCAACTATGAGCGCATTATTGGAAAGGCATTTGCCAAAGCGGAGAGGTCGGGAAGTACTAAAAGTGATCAAAGGATGAAAGAAAACAACGAGCTGGGGAACAAATTTCCCAGCTCGACGAGCAAGCGAAGCAATCGTGCCCCCCGCTCAAGGTGCCTGCTAGCGACATCGTCGATCCGAGGATGGTGCCCGGTTATGGCAATCCTGGAGATTACCTGCCCGACGATGTACATTATGATTTCTTGGAGGTGCAGATACAAAGATACGAGTACGGGAAGCCTCTCGTCAAAGATGAAAGATCTCTATCAACGATGATGCGAAGACTGCATGATTGGTACATGAAAACCTGCAGAGAGTCTGAGGGGAGGAGTACTTTGTATGTCAGAGTTAAAAAGGAGCATGACCTCGTTGGAATTGAACTGTTGCCTATTCCATTTGAGGAGTTTTATCAATTTTTCAATCAATTGGCCCTCGATAAAGCAACGGTCACCTGCTACTGTCTGTAAGTAGTACTACTTCTGTCATTAAGTCTCTCTATATAACTCAGCTCTTTCATTGCATGTATTTATAATTATCCTCACTATATTATGCAGATTGAAGATCGCCGAATTGAAGAAAAGACAAGTGGGTGATATTGGGTTCATTAACACATATCTCATAGATGCAACTGAGGTTGAATTTCATGCCGAAAATACCAAGGCCAACTTGCTACAATCGTTGGTAATAAATGAACACAAAGATATAATACTCTTTCCTTACAACTTCAAGTGAGTGTTACTGTCTTGTGGCATATTCGGTTTCCCTTTATTAGTCCAGGTTATAGTAATGTAATATTGATGAGTTATGCATGCGTGCGCAGCTTCCACTATATTCTCCTAGAGATTAAGCTTGAGTAGGGAGTAGTAACTGTCTTAGACTCGAGACGAAAAGATCCCCAGGAGTATGCAGACATGACTGAAATTCCCGAGAAGTAAGTTAAATCAATCATTATCCACCATATCAGCAACTTTGTTCATTTCTGATATCAAGTAATTATTTTCTTTGTATGGCTCATTTCTGATATCAAGTAATTATTTTCTTTGTATGGCAGGGTTTGGAGAAAATTCACCAAAAAAGCTTCGGGACTGCCGAAGAAGCTGCAATTTAGACACCCGAAAGTAAGTACTATAGTAGCATATTCCACGCATCTCCTAGTGATTCAAGCGTTAGTTTCATCAATACCATTTAGCATGCTTGCTAATTATCAGTTTGATTGACCTCTATTTCTTGTAAAGTGGTTGTGGCAGGAACAAGGGAATGATTTCTGTGGATACTACATTTGCGAGTCCATCCGCCACCGACGACTGTGAGCGGGCTACTCGACAAACAATATGAAGTGCGTAAATAACAATATTCACAATTTTATTTTATTACCATCATTTGTGTTGAGTTTCATTCATTCATATATATATGTATTGACCCCCTTCTTAAAATTAGATGTTTCGGATGCGGGATGAACTCCTAGCACCAGATCGCATGCGAGCAATTCAAGAGGAATTGGCGGCATTCTTTCTTTACCACGTGATCGCTGAAGACGAAGAATACCATGTGGACCATGCGTCCGTATGTTAGGAGATTATATTTGTAAAAGATAATTATTGTATATATGTAGCCGGCAGTGTCGGATAGATATACGAGAACTTGTTGTTCGACCAATCTCTCGGAGAAGGAGAGGTGGTCGATATCACTTCTCTCTGTATGCATATATGTTCATGACGATCTTCTGTTTCCTTCGTTTGCTTACTATCTAGCTAGCGTGTCTAGCTAGTCCTCTCTATACGTATGTATAGTACGTAGCGTCGACCAAGCACGGACAAAAGAGAGGACACTTCTCTCTATTAATTAGCTAGCTAACACAATAGATGAAACACCTAAATTAACCCCCCAAAACCCCCAAACCCCCTCCCCCTTTTAAAAAAAACAAAAACCCCAGCAACTGAAATGCTGACGCGTGGATGCCTATTGGTCCCGGTTGGTGCCACCAACCGGGACCAAGGGCCCTCCTGCCTAGGCTCAGCACACAAGCCACGTGGAGGCCCATCTGTCCCGGTTCTGGATTGAACCGGGACTAAAGGGCCCGGGCATTAGTACCGACCCTTTAGTCCCGGTTCAAGAACCGGGACTAAAGGCCCTTACCAACCGGGACAATAGGCCCTTTTTCTACTAGTGGTTGCTTCCGTCGACACCGCCTAGAGATGTCGGCACAATTCAGGAGGAGAACGTCCGCGACTAGGGTAGCAACACACAATGGCAGGGATGGGGTGCCATCAGAAGTGAGCGTGGTGGGAAGGCTCCGAGCGGTGTTAGAAGACTAATCCTCTCTCGAATGTTGCATCATGAAAGTTTCTTGGATCAACAGTTTCCAAGGAGACACACTCACTAGTAGAAAACAGACCTTACGTCCCAATAATTAGTCAAGGTCTGGTTCTGGCCCGGGACTAATGTGACCATTAGTCGGTCGGGGGCATGGGCATCTTTAGTCATGGTTCATTTTCTACCTAGGGTCCGGGTTTGTGATACCAACCGGGATTAAATGGGTGGCGCCCATTTAGTCCCAGTTTGTATCATCAACCGGGACTATAGGTGGACCTTTAGTCCTGGTTTGTATAATCAACCGGGACTAAAGATGTGCCTATATAAACCCTTCGTCCATCCCGAGCCCATTCTCTGTTTTTCCCTTTCTCTCCTCTGTTCTCTTCCCCTTGCTCAAGCTTATCCTCTATTTTTGCCAAACGTTGGTCAAGATTTGAGGCACCCCATCTTTCCAAGTGTTCACAAAGGTTAGCAACTTTGTCCTTCCATCTCTCATTACTAGATTAGCTTGTGCAATGCTCTATAAGTATAGTGATTTTTGGGTTTTAGTTTGGGAGTAATTATGTGGGAGTTTATTTGATTTATATGCAATTTGAGCTCAAATTAACTTCTTAGTTTGCATATGTGTAGCTGTGGTTTACTTAGTGCCTTCCTGTCCCTGTCCTAACCGCCGTCGATCGCCCGCACCGTCCCGTCGCCGGCACCACCTTGGTGAGCCTCTTTTCTTGACCTTTTTTATAAAAAAATATTATTTGTATGATTTAGATAGTTACTTGTATAATTTTCTTACTTGTATGATTGTTTTTATACACAGTGCCATGGTATTGATATCCGTCCCCATCGGGCCTCGTCCGATTTATGATTCAGATGTGGTATATTCTCTTTTATAACTATTTATTGCAACCGCTGCTTGATCTGATGCTCTTCCTTCGTCATGCGACCCATCGTGGCCATGCGATAACAATGGTTGGGTGGGCAGCAGCGAGGAGAGAGATAATGGGGATAAAAAAGGGGGTTTGTGAGTGGGCCCACACCATCATCTCAATGTGGCGGAGAATCCAAACATCCCCTGCTACCCCTCTCCAACTAACATCAAAGTGGGGGATATCTCACAACCTTGAAGGAAAAAGTCGGGGAGCCCATTGAAGATTCCGCGAGAGTGCCATCATGTGCTGCACGAGGAAAACCTCGTGCGTGCCCCTATTTCCTTCCCTCTCATTTTCTTTGTGATGATGTCCTTCCCTTTCCCATGTCCGAGCGGATCAGGAAAATGCTATAGATGCTTCTATATAACACCCACAACCCCTTGGAGCATTAAATTCATAAGTGGGACACACCATATAGACTCCCACAACCGGTCTTGGGAAGTTTAGTAGCTTCAGATGGGGTTCTTTTTTTTGTGTGTTTTTGTACCGAGGTTTGTCATGTTTTTATATGTTTTGTCGATCCTGGTTCTTTTTTTATTTAAAAAAATTATGAACATTTTTTCAAGTTCAATATTTTCAAATTCCGTGATCATTTTCAAATTCACTAACATGTTTTAGTTCATGTACATTTTTTCACAATTTATGATTTTTTAATGAAAGCACAATCTGTTTTTTTATTTCGTCGGATTTATCCAAATTAACAGAAAAAACCAGTAGCTGGATTTCCTCCAAAATACCAGTGCAACACAGCAAAACCCGTCAAAAAAAACAGGCGAATCTGAGTGGACGAGCATGTCTACGAGTCTTATTGGGCACGCCCATGCGGCGAACAGTTCGGCGCCTTAAACATTGTATAGGGAGCTCCTATTTATCGTTGTAGGTGCCCGTTGGAGAAGTGGGGCCTACAGTGACCAGCCATGGGCCACAGCCCATTAAGAAGTTCGCTCCCAAGCTTGACTTTGGTTCGCTCGCTCGGTCGCCAAAGAAAAACACACTCGCGTTGCTGGGTTTTTTTCAGGCTGGTTAAGGAAAAAGAACGGCCTCCTGTTTTTTACAATTTTAAATATGTTTCTGTAGAAAGTTCATATATTACTAAAAAAATATCGATTCTGAATAAAAAAATTCACAAATCTGACCACAATTTTCAAAAAGTTCATGGGATTTGAAAAAAGATCACCGGATTAAAAAAAGTTCATCAAATTGAAAATAGTTCACTGGATTAGAAAAAAAAGTTTATCCAATCAAAAAAATTTCATTGGATTTGAAGAAAAGTTTTTCGAATTGAAAAAAGAAATAAGTTCATCAAGATGTCAAAAAGTTAATTCTTTTTCAATAAAATGTTAATTGAGTTTGAAAAAAAGTTCATGGAAATTTTTAAAAAGTTCATCGAATTGAAAAAAGTTCATCGATTTAAAAAAAAGTTCATGAATTATAAAATATTGTCTATTTGTAAACATTTCACGCATTTAAGAGAAAAGAAAACAGGAAACAAAAAAAAGAAAGGAGGAAAAAAGAAAACATAAAGGGCATTTCCTGTAAGTATAAAAAAAAGTAGGAAAGGAGGTTTGTATTCATGACTTGAGCCGAGCCCAGCTAGCCCCGCTGCAGGCGCTGGTTTGCCCGCTATAACCGGCGCCTGCAACGACAAATAGGAAATGCCATTGTATGCAGATTAGTGCCCAAAGCTAGTTGGGCCACCAAATTGACGTACCGGCTAATCAACCACAAACCTGGGATTTAGCCAGGGTTAGGGTTAGGTTCTCCTCGTCCAGCGGCCAGCATGGTGAAGGAAATATGCCCCAGAGGCAATAATAAAGTTATTATTTATTTCCTCATATCATGATAAATGTTTATTATTCATGCTAGAATTGTATTAACCGGAAATATAATACATGTGTGAATACATAGACAAACATACAGTCACTAGTATGCCTCTACTTGACTAGCTCATTAATCAAAGATGGTTATGTTTCCTAACCATAGACATGTGTTGTCATTTGATTAATGGGATCACATCATTAGGAGAATGATGTGATTGACATGACCCATTCCGTTAGCTTAGCACTTGATCGTTTAGTATATTGCTATTGCTTTCTTCATGACCTATACATGTTCCTGTAACTATGAGATTATGCAACTCCCGTTTACCGGAGGAACACTTTGGGTGCTACCAAACGTCACAACATAACTGGGTGATTATAAAGGAGTACTACAGGTGTCTCCAAAGGTGCATGTTGGGTTGGCGTATTTCGAGATTAGGTTTTGTCACTCCGATTGTCGGAGAGGGGGGCGCCCTTCCCTCTTCCCCCTCCCCAAACCTAATCCAACTAGGAAAGGGGGAGTCCTACTCGGTGGGAGTAGGACTCCTCCAGCGCCTCCCCTAGGGCCGGCCGCACCCCCTTGCTCCTTTATATACTGGGGGGGGGGCACCCCAGGACACACAAGTTGATCTACGGATCGTTCCTTAGCCGTGTGCGGTGCCCCCCTCCACCATATTCCACTTCGGTCTTATCGTCGCGGAGCTTAGGCGAAGCCCTGCGCCGGTGAAGTCATATCGTCGCGGAGCTTAGGCGAAGCCCTGCGTCGGTGGAGCATCGTCATCGTCACCACGCCGTCGTGCTGACGGAACTCATCCCCGACGCTTTGCTGGATAGGAGCCCGGGGATTGTCATCGAGCTGAACGTGTGCTGAACTCGGAGGTGCCGTACGTTCGGTACTTGGATCGGTCGGATCGTGAAGACGTACGACTTCATCAACCGCGTTGTTATAATTCTTCCGCTTTCGGTCTACGAGGGTACGTGGACATACACTCTCCCCTCTCGTTGCTATGCCATCACCATGGTCTTGCGTGTGCATAGGAATTTTTTTGAAATTACTACGTTCCCCAACAGTGGCATCCGAGCCAGGTTTTATGCGTTGATGTCATATGCACGATTAGAACACAAGTGAGTTGTGAGCGATATAAGTCATACTGCTTACCAGTATGTCATACTTTGGTTCGGCGGTATTGTGAGATGAAGCGGCCCGGACCGACATTACGCGTACGCTTACGCGAGACTGGTTTCACCGCTTCGAGCACTAGTTGCTTAAAGGTGACCGGCGGTGTCTGTTTCTCTCACTTTAGTTGAACCGAGTGTGGCTACGCCCGGTCCTTGCGAAGGTTAAAACAGCACCAACTTGACAAACTATCGTTGTGGTTTTGATGCGTAGGTAAGAACGGTTCTTGCTCAGCCCATAGCAGCCACGTAAAACTTGCAACAACAAAGTAGAGGACGTCTAACTTGTTTTTGCAGGGCATGTTGTGATGAGATGTGGTCAAGACGTGATGCTATATTTTATTGTATGAGATGATCATGTTTTGTAACCGAGTTATCGGCAACTGGCAGGAGCCATATGGTTGTCGCTTTATTGTATGAAATGCAAACGCCATGTAATTGCTTTACTTTATCACTAAGCAGTAGCGATAGTCGTAGAAGCAATAGTTGGCGAGGCGACAACGATGCTACGATGGAGATCAAGGTGTCGCGCGGTGGCGATGGTGATCATGGCGGTGCTTGGAGATGGAGATCACAAGCACAAGATGATGATGACCATATCATATCACTTATATTGATTGCATGTGATGTTTATCCTTTATGCATCTTATCTTGCTTTGATTGACGGTAGCATTGTAAGATGATCTCTCACTAATTATCAAGAAGTGTTCTCCTGAGTATGCACCGTTGCGAAAGTTCTTCGTGCTGAGACACCACGTGATGATCGGGTGTGATAGGCTCTACGTTCAAATACAACGGGTGCAAAACAGTTGCACACGCGGAATACTCAGGTTAAACTTGACGAGCCTAGCATATAACAGATATGGCCTCGGAACACGGAGACCGAAAGGTCGAGCGTGAATCATATAGTAGATATGATCAACATAGTGATGTTCACCATTGAAACTACTCCATCTCACGTGATGATCGGACATGGTTTAGTTGATTTGGATCACGTAATCACTTAGATAACTAGAGAGATGTCTGTCTAAGTGGGAGTTTTAATATGATTAATTAAACTTAAATTTATCATGAACTTAGTACCTGATAGTATTTTTTGCTTGTCTATGTTTACTGTAGATAGATGGCTCGTGCTGTTGTTCCGTTGAATTTTAATGTGTTCCTTGAGAAAGCAAAGTTGAAAGATGATGGTAGCAATTACACGGACTGGGTCCATAACTTGAGGATTATCCTCATTGCTGCACAGAAGAATTACGCCCCGGAAGCACCGCTGGGTGCCGAGCCTCTTTGAAGAACAACGCCGAAGTTGTGAGCGTCTGGCGAGCAAAGCTGATGACTACTCTATAGTTCAGTGTTCCATGCTTTACGGCTTAGAACCGGGTCTTCAACGACGTTTTGAACGTCATGGAGCATATGAGATGTTTCAGGAGTTGAAGTTAATATTTCAAGCAAATGCCCGGATTGAGAGATATGAAGTCTCCAATAAGTTCTATAGCTGCAAGATGGAGGAGAATAGTTCTGTCAGTGAACATATACTCAAAATGTCTGGGTATAATAATCACTTGATTCAACTGGGAGTTACTCTTCCGGATGATAGTGTCATTGACAGAATTCTCCAATCACTGCCACCAAGCTACAAGAGCTTCGTGATGAACTATAATATGCAAGGGATGACCAAAACAATTCCCGAGCTCTTCGCGATGCTGAAAGCCGCGGAGGTAGAAATCAAGAAAGAGCATCAAGTGTTGATGGTCAACAAGACCACTAGTTTCAAGAAAAAGGGCAAAGGAAAGAAGAAGGGGAACTTCAAAAAGAACAGCAAGAAAGTTGCTGCTCAAGAGAAGAAACCCAAGTCTGGACCTAAGCCTGAAACTGAGTGTTTTTACTGCAAACAGACTGGACACTGGAAGCGGAACTGCCCCAAGTATTTGGCGGACAAGAAGGATGGAAAGGTGATCAAAGGTATATGTGATATACATGTTATTGATGAGTACCTTACTAATACTCGCAGTAGTACCTGGGTATTTGATACTGGTTCTGTTGCTAATATTTGCAACTCGAAACAGGAACTACGGATTAAGCGAAGATTGGCTAAGGACGAGGTGACGATGCGCGTGGGAAATGGTTCCAAAGTCGATGTGATCGCGGTCGGCACGCTACCTCTACATCTACCATCGGGATTAGTTTTAGACCTAAATAATTGTTATTTGGTGCCAGTGTTAAGCATGAACATTATATCTGGATCTAGTTTGATGCGAGACGGTTATTCATTTAAGACAGAGAATAATGGTTGTTCTATTTATATGAATAATATCTTTTATGGTCATGCACCCTTGAAGAGTGGTCTATTTTTATTGAATCTCGATAGTAGTAATACACATATTCATAGTGTTGAAACCAAAAGATGCAGAGTTGATAATGATAATGCAACTTATTTTGTGGCACTGCTGTTTGGGTCATATCGGTGTAAAACGCATGAAGAAACTCCATACTGATGGACTTTTAGAATCACTTGATTATGAATCACTTGGTACTTGCGAACGGTGCCTCATGGGCAAGATGACTAAAACGCCGTTCTCCGGAACTATGGCGCGAGCAACTGATTTGTTGGAAATCATACATACTGATGTTTGTGGTCCAATGAATGTTGAGGCACGCGGCGGGTATCGTTATTTTCTCACCTTCACAGATGATTTGAGCAGATATGGGTATATCTACTTAATGAAACACAAATCTGAAACATTTGAAAAGTTCAAAGAATTTCAGAGTGAAGTAGAAAATCATCGTAACAAGAAAATAAAATTTCACGATCTGATCGTGGAGGAGAATATTTGAGTTACGAGTTTGGTTTACATTTGAAACAATGCGAAATAGTTTCGCAACTCACGCCACCCGGAACACCACAGAGAAATGGTGTGTCTGAACGTCGTAATCGTACTTTACTTCATATGGTGCGATCTATGATGTCTCTTACTGATTTACCACTATCGTTTTGGGGATATGCTTTAGAGACGGCCGCATTCACGTTGAATAGGGCACCATCAAAGTCCGTTGAGACGACACCTTATGAACTGTGGTTTGGCAAGAAACCAAAGTTGTCGTTTCTTAAAGTTTGGGGCTGCGATCCTTATGTGAAGAAACTTCAGCCAGATAAGCTCGAACCCAAATCGGAGAAATGTGTCTTCATAGGATACCCAAAGGAGACTGTTGGGTACACCTTCTATCACAGATCTGAAGGCAAGATTTTCGTTGCTAAATTCGGATCCTTTCTAGAAAAAGAGTTTCTCTCGAAAGAAGTGAGTGGGAGGAAAGTAGAACTTGATGAGATAACTGTATCTGCTCCCTTATTGGAAGGTAGTTCATCACAAGAAACGGTTCCTGTGACAACTACACCAATTAGTGAGGAAACTAATGATGTTGATCATGAAGCTTCAGATCAAGTTACTACTGAACTACGTAGGTCAACCAGAGTAAAATACGCACCAGAGTGGTACGGTAATCCTATTCTGGAAGTCATGTTACTTGACCATGGCGAACCTACAAACTATGAAGAAGCGATGGTGAGCCCAGATTCCGCAAAATGGCTAGAAGCCATGAAATCTGAGATGGGATCCATGTATGAAAACAAAGTATGGACTTTGGTTGACTTGCCCGATGATCGGCAAGCCATTGAGAATAAATGGATCTTTAAGAAGAAGACTGACGCTGATGGTAATGTAACTGTCTATAAAGCTCGACTTGTTGCGAAAGGTTTTCGACAAGTTCAAGGGGTTGACTACGATGAGACTTTCTCACCCGTAGCGATGCTTAAGTCTGTCCGAATCATGTTAGCAATTGCCGCATTTTATGATTATGAAATTTGGCAAATGGATGTGAAAACTGCATTCTTGAATGGATTTCTAGAAGAAGAGTTGTATATGATGCAACCAGAAGGTTTTGTTGATCCAAAGGGTGCTAACAAAGTATGCAAGCTCCAGCGATCAATTTATGGTCTGGTGCAAGCCTCTCGGAGTTGGAATAAACGTTTTGATAGTGTGATCAAAGCATATGGTTTTATACAGACTTTTGGAGAAGCCTGTATTTACAAGAAAGTGAGTGGGAGCTCTGTAGCATTTCTGATATTATATGTGGACAACATATTATTGATTGGAAATGATATAGAATTTCTGGATAGCATAAAAGGATACTTGAATAAAAGTTTTTCAATGAAAGACCTCGGTGAAGCTGCTTACATATTGGGCATCAAGATCTATAGAGATAGATCAAGATGCTTCATTGGACTTTCACAAAGCACATACCTTGATAAAGTTTTGAAAAAGTTCAAAATGGATCAGGCAAAGAAAGGTTTCTTACCTGTATTACAAGGTGTAAGATTGAGTCAGACTCAATGCCCGACCACAGCAGAAGATAGAGAGAAAATGAAAGATGTTCCCTATGCTTCAGCCATAGGCTCTATCATGTATGCAATGTTGTGTACTAGACCTGACGTATGCTTAGCAGTAAGCTTGGCAGGAAGGTACCAAAGTAATCCAGGAGTGGATCACTGGACAGCGGTCAAGAATATCCTGAAATACCTGAAAAGGACTAAGGATATGTTTCTCGTATATGGAGGTGACAAAGAGCTAGTCGTAAATGGTTACGTCGATGCAAGCTTTGACACTGATCCGGACGATTCTAAATCGCAAACCGGATACGTGTTTTTATTAAACGGTGGAGCTGTCAGTTGGTGCAGTTCTAAACAAAGCGTCGTGGCGGGATCTACATGTGAAGCGGAGTACATAGCTTCTTCGGAAGCAGCAAATGAAGGAGTCTAGATGAAAGAGTTCATTTCCGATCTAGGTGTCATACCTAGTGCATCGGGACCAATGAAGATCTTCTGTGACAATACTGGTGCAATTGCCTTGGCAAAGGAATCCAGATTTCACAAGAGGACCAAGCATATCAAGAGACGCTTCAATTCCATTCGGGACCAAGTCCAAGTGGGAGACATAGAGATTTCCAAAATACATACGGATCTGAATGTTGCAGACCCATTGACTAAGCCTCTTCCACGAGCAAAACATGATCAGCACCAAGACTCCATGGGTGTTAGAATCATTACTGTGTAAATCTAGATTATTGACTCTAGTGCAAGTGGGAGACTGAAGGAAATATGCCCTAGAGGCAATAATAAAGTTATTATTTATTTCCTCATATCATGATAAATGTTTATTATTCATGCTAGAATTGTATTAACCGGAAACATAATACATGTGTGAATACATAGACAAACATACAGTCACTAGTATGCCTCTACTTGACTAGCTCATTAATCAAAGATGGTTATGTTTCCTAACCATAGACATGTGTTGTCATTTGATTAATGGGATCACATCATTAGGAGAATGATGTGATTGACATGACCCATTCCGTTAGCTTAGCACTTGAACGTTTAGTATATTGCTATTGCTTTCTTCATGACCTATACATGTTCCTGTAACTATGAGATTATGCAACTCCCGTTTACCGGAGGAACACTTTGGGTGCTACCAAACGTCACAACGTAACTGGGTGATTATAAAGGAGTACTACAGGTGTCTCCAAAGGTGCATGTTGGGTTGGCGTATTTCGAGATTAGGTTTTGTCACTCCGATTGTCGGAGAGGTATCTCTAGGCCTTCTCGGTAATACACATCACATAAGCCTTGCAAGCATTGCAACTAATAAGTTAGTTGTGAGATGATGTATTAGGGAATGAGTAAAGAGACTTGCCGGTAACGAGATTGAACTAGGTATTGGATACCGACGATCGAATCTCGGGTCAGTAACATACCGATGACAAAGGGAACAACGTATGTTGTTATACGGTTTGACCGATAAAGATCTTCGTAGAATATGTAGGAACCAATATGGGCATCCAGGTTCCGCTATTGGTTATTGACCGAGAATGGTTCTAGGTCATGTCTACATAGTTCTCGAACCCGTAGGGTCCGCACGCTTAACGTTTCGATGACAGTTTATTATGAGTTTATAAGTTTTGATGTACCGAAGGTTGTTCGGAGTCCCGGATGTGATCACGGACATGACGAGGAGTCTCGAAATGGTCGAGACATAAAGATTGATATATTGGAAGCCTATGTTTGGACTTCGGAAGGGTTCCGGATGAAAACAGGATTTTACCGGAACACCGGGGGGTTACCGGAACCCCCCGGGGGGTCAATGGGCCTTGATGGGCCATAGGGAGAAGAGGAAGGGCCAGCCAGGGCAGGCCGCGCGCCCCCCTCCCCCTCTAGTCCGAATAGGACAAGGAGAGGGGGGGCGCCCTCCCTCTTCCCTCCCCAAACCTAATCCAACTAGGAAGGGGGAGTCCTACTCCCGGGAGTAGGACTCCTCGGCCAGCGCCTCCTAGGGCCGGCCGCACCCCTTGCTCCTTTATATACGGGGCAGGGGGCACCCCAGGACACACAAGTTGATCTACGGATCGTTCCTTAGCCGTGTGCTGTGCCCCCCTCCACCATATTCCACTTCGGTCATATCGTCGCGGAGCTTAGGCGAAGCCCTGCGCCGGTGAAGTCATATCGTCGCGGAGCTTAAGCGAAGCCCTGCGTCGGTGGAGCATCATCATCGTCCTGCGCCGTCGTCTTGTGGAACTCATCCCCGACGCTTTGCTGGATCGGAGCCCGGGGATTGTCATCGAGCTGAACGTGTGCTGAACTCGGAGGTGCCGTACGTTCGGTACTTGGATCGGTCGGATCGTGAAGACGTACAACTACATCAACCGCGTTGTTATAACGCTTCCGCTTTCGGTCTACGAGGGTACGTGGACATACACTCTCCGCTCTCGTTGCTATGCCATCATCATGGTCTTGCGTGTGCGTAGGAAATTTTTTGAAATTACTACGTTCCCTAACAGATGGGCGCCGGCGCGGTGAACCAGAGCTGGACCCGTGCAGTCCCTTGCCTGGAACCAGCCGTCCTTGAGCAGCCAAGCGAGTCCTGCCATCAGTTGCTTCCGCGGCAAGATGGCTATCGGGAATTGGCCTCGCTGCTGATCCTGGACGAGCTTCTGGCGGAAATATTCCTTTGCATTCCAAACGCAACTATCCTTGTCTGAGCCTACGCCGCATGCGTGTCCTTCCGTCGTGTCGTCGCCGACCTTTCCGTCCTTCAGGAGTACCGCAAGCTCCATGGACGGCGTTCCAATTGCCAAGCTAGCTCAAGAAGTTATCGTGGCAGTTGGTAGCGAAACCAGCCGATGCAAAGGGGCTGCCCTGGCGACCAAGTCAACTGACAACTCTTTGCAGGGCTTCAACCGCGTCACCCAACACGTTACCTTTTATAAGCAACCCCTCAAAAGAAAAGGTGGACCGGAAAAATACATCTGATGGCCAGGAAAGCTCCAGCCGCTGGATCGGACGGCCGATATCACTTAGTGCCCATGTGCATGGTATATAAGACTGACTGGTTCGAGCAGTTACAAAAGGCAACATGACTAATTCCGAGCCAACGCGAATGTGTGCTACGTACACAAGAGCAGATGTTAGTGTTGGCTGCATACATAGCAGTAGTAGTAGCTTGTGCAATTCGATCATTCTGGGTTCTGAGTTCTCCCCTTTCCATTTCTCTAGCTTCTTATATATATATTTACTAATTGGAAGCACCATCCGAACTTCTACGCTAACCCTAGAAATTAATAACTAAGAGCCGTTAGATATAGTTTAAGATAAAAATTGGCCGCTAGATGGATGTAGTCTTATTTACCAAGCCGACTCAATGTCTCCCACGTTTCCAACTTATCTCCATGTGTACTTAAAAAAACATCTCCGTGTGCAAGCCTTCCTCCTTCCTCTAGAGTCCAAAAACACCAATATCTCCATGTGTACTTAAAAAGAACGTCTCCGTGTGCAAGCCTTCCTCCTTCCTCCTAGAGTCCATCAAAAAACAAATATTCGTGAGTTCCTCCTAGAGTCCTTCACAGCGTATCTCCTATTGTGCTTTGCCACCATCGAGTTAGGTCTCTCAATCTGGACGTTTCCTCGAGTCCTCCATCCCTCGATCCTCCACGTCGCTGCTCCGCGAGAGATCACATCCAGCCTGAAAATCGAGAAGATGCATTTTTGTCATTCCACTAGCGCCGTCATCAGCGGTCCTGTCGCCCAATTCTTTCCACGACGCTACTCCACCGGGGCGTCCAACGTCCGACTTGAGAAGCTGCAGTTTTGCTCATAGCAGCAGCGCCATTGTCCATTCGTCTCATCTAATATATGCAGCAGTCCTAACTCCTATCGTTCAATCTAGATTAGCCATCCTCTGTTTCCTCATTGTTGCTTATGAGCGATCTGAATTTTTTTGCAGGCGAACGGATTCAGCCACCATCTTTGTCTCCTCGAGCGCACAACCTCGGGTACACCATCACCAGGCATCCCTTACCTTTGCCATACAACATCAGGAACAACCATGGACCGACAAACTATATGTATCTCAAACCGAAAGAAAATATTGATTTTCCCTTGGATTAATGGCCTCACGCCCTTCAGCTAGGTCAATCTGGGTCATGATTGTTCCTGGGCAAGAGAGTTTAGGCCACTGCTTTTACTTTCGTGGCTTTCATATCGCACGAGCTTGCAGCGAAGGAGTAGGCTGTGATGTGAAGATGATGACTTTATCTTTTAGAGATCTATACTTGCGTTCTGGAATTTGTTTCAAACTTGTAATTAAGAAGTATTGTACTGGTGATCATAATTTCCCGGCCAGGTACGAATTTAATACAGTTTTGTTGTAGTTTCTGAATCAAGAGAAAATATTTCTTTAATACAATGAGAATTAATACAATGAGAATTCATCCGATGCAGGGCATATCGATTAATCGCTGGTGTTAGAGCAATGGGATTGTCTAAGCTTAATAAACATCATGCAGATTTTTTTCTATTTCCTCTTCATGTAAATGCTTGCATCGTTACTGTTGTTACTGCTTGAATGGCATATCAAAATTACAAACAGAATCGTTAAGAACTGGGATTAATACTACTAGTCGTCAACCCGTGCACCTGCACGGGCTAGCAATTTTAATATTAGATATAACAATCTTTTGAGAGATCCGAAATGTCAAACAATAATTTGCATATGTTGATATAGGTTATTATTATCACACATGCACATAGGTTGCAATGAAGTTACATTGCTTTGACTATTTTGTGATTAGATTGTTTGCATCCAATTATGTCACAACAATCCACATCAGATTTATGGCCGATATGTGGACATATGGATGTCCTACTTATCAAGGTTACATAAGGGTATATGTGTTATGTTGGTAGAAAACATGGTTACGGACCTAGAAGTTGTTGCATGTATCATGTACTTATGATCTAAAAGTTTCTAGAAGGTATAAAGATAAAGTGCCCAATTCCAACATATATATTACTTTCTTATTAAGCCAAAAAAAGACAGACGTCTTTTTTTTGCCATGGAAGCATGGCAGAATTATAAAAACTTTGTTTCTATATAGAATAATGGATATATACATGAACGAATTTTTATCAACATACGCCACGTCGTAGCGAATAATGTACATGTTTAGAAAAGTAGGCAGTTGTATATTCTCATTATACTATAAGCACCATAGATTATTCTGATTATAAGATCTTGTCTGTACCAATTTTTATTAAAGAATTTCTCTTATGATTAACATGTATGGGAATTTTTTTAATATTTTCTATCCATACTATACATATGCATATCACATAGACAATCATGTTTATATGAGAGAGACAGTAGTGGTTATAGAAAAACTGTACTTTTTATATGAGATCTTTGTGGTGCATGATACAATCAAATTCTTTTTTTGATAATTCAGCGATTTATATGTATAGAATGATGTTCTAATAGCTATTATTTTTCTCTTTTTATTACGATAAAAAATACATGTACATACTTACTATATATGACAATCTACACCTCCATAGAATTATGTTAATCTTTTTATACATGATTAAGAGGCCATGTACAGGAGTCGAGGGGGATATTTTCCTTATTTTTGAGGATGAGATGTCGTTCCTTTCTTACGTTTGATCTGTTTCTTTTTTCTTTCCACCGGTGTTGTTTTTATGTAAAGAAGCTATCCCTTTTCATATAAGGAATGATTTATATGAGGATGATTTCCTACTTTCTTTTCACCAACGTTACGTGTAGATGTTTGTTTTTTGGCCGGGCCATCTATATGTTACGTATAACTTTCACAGGTTTGTGTGGCTGTTTTTTTCCTTTTCAATCAGGAAAAGAAAGATTGGTTAGTCAAACATATCTTTTTTTTCATCCCTGGAGTTTTCTATGCAAGGAGATTAGATCTAATTTTTTTCATCGGTGGAGTTTTATTGAAGGATATTATTCTTTTTTGAGGGAAGCGTGGATTCTTTCCTAGTTTTGTTTCACCAAACTGTAACGTGACAGATGTGATTTGTTTTTTTCTTTTCTAGATGCGATCTGTTTTTTTTTTTTTTCAGCGCCCAACTTTTGTGGAAGTGGGCTATCCTTTTTTATGGAACCGTGGTTGAATTTTTTTTCTTTCAACCAATGTTGAACGTGAGGAAGCTGGACTACAAATGTAATGCTTTCATCTAAATGATATGGCCACTCAGATTTTTGTTTTTTAGGAAATAGAGAGAGTCCCATGGGATCAAGACATCCATGCGTGGTAGTATAAGACAACATATGGCCGCTCAAATTTTTTTTTTCTAGGAAATAGAGAGAGTCCCAAGGGGTCAAGACTTCCATACGTGGTAGTTTGAGACAACATGTCTTATACTTCATCTGATGGCTACAGATAGATTATATATTAATCCAACGGTCAAAATTCTTTAATTCTAAGGATTAACGCGGTGCCTCGTATGGTGCCTCCAATTAGTAAATATAAGATTGGCTATTTTTTCTAAACAGAAGCAAAAAATATTATTTGGAAGTAGTTTCCTGAGGAACATTAATCGTTGAGAACTTTCCTACAGAAGAACAACATCCACCCGAGCTTCGTACAAGCTATTTCTATAGTTGTTCGATGAAGTACCACTAATTGGTGAGGCGGCAGCACAGTAGACACCATTTCGGATTGGCAAGCATGTAATCCTAAATCCAGGAATTCACTTTTGTTTTCTCCAGCTGCAAAAAGTCTACTTGATCCCTAATGGTCAGGGAGTATTATTTGGCTATTTCTTGGGCGTCAGATTGGAAAAGCAATGTTTTCCTTCTGCGTATCTCACGCGGCTGTCACTCAAGAGCTAGCTACGCACCGACGACCATGTTGTCTTGGAGGTCGGCGACAATGGATCAAGAAACAAGCCGAACATTTACTTATAATTGTAACGGGATTGGACTATAGTGGCAGCTTTGATCCACAAACGAAAAAAAGGCTTCCGCCCTGTTTTGTATATAAAGCAAACCGCACTGCAGCATGGATAATTAGCCTGATGTGGTGTAATTGAGAGTGATTACCACTGAACATGACTGTCAAATTAATGTATCCGATTTAGATTTTTCATAATTGTTTGATTAAAGTCTGTCTAGCCGCCAAGTTAGTTCATTGCAGGAACTCCTTATAGGATTTTACTACTAACGGCGTGTATCAAAACTCGAACTCAGCCAGTAACTTAACTTTATATAGGCTAAATTTGACATAATAAGCTAAATTAGCCCCCTCGACTCTCCCAAAGACTCATTAGCCCCTGCTTAATTCTTGTTGAAGATCTGCCACTGGACACAAGACTGTTTTGTTGGTCTTCACTTTTAGTAAATTCTTGATTGCAATATATCGATAGCCCCCTTTTTCATAGGAACCCACGTATATACAAGGTAAAGCACAACATCAGAGCTCTGTACCCACTTGAATAAATTGTATTGTTAGTAATTTATAGGACTGACTCGTTCAGGCAGTTATAAAAGGGAACGTGACTACTTCCGAGCCAACGCGAATGTGTGCTACGTACACAAGAGCAGATGTTAGCGTTGGCGGCATACATAGCAGCAGTAGTAGCTTGTGCAATTCGATGATTCTCGGTTTTGAGTTCTCCCTTTTTCATGAATCTAGCTTGTTAGATAACCAAGACATTACATATGTCATACACGATTGTTTAGGAATGGTAGGTCTCAGGATTACGACACGCCACCATAAATTCTGCATTTGTAGATGCACGCCTGATCTTTGTGATACAAATCACCGAATAATTACGACACGCCTTGACTGCAGCAAGCTAGCCAAACTGACTCCTGCAAGCACGTGCGGAGCAACTAGCTAGAGCTGGCTAGATTACTCAGCTGGACGGGAACCTGGCTTGGACAACGAACCGAGCTCCTAGCTCACGCTCACGCGGCTGCCACACAAGATCTAGCTACGCACGGACGATCATCTTGTCTTGGAGGTCGGCGACAATGGATCAAAAAACAGGCCGAACATTTATTTACAATTGTACGGGATTGGACTATAGTGGCAGCTTTGATCCACAAACCAAAAAAGACTTCCGCCCTGTTCTGTATATAAAGCAAACCGCACCGCACCATGGATAATTAGCATGATGTGGTGTAATCGAGAGTGATTACCACTGAACATGACTGTCAAATTAATGTATCCGCTTTAGATATTTCATAATTGTTTGATTAAAGTGTGTCTAGCTGCCAACTTAATTCATTGCAGGAACTCCTAATAGGATTTTACTACTAACGGCGTGTATGAAAACTCCAATGCCGCCAGTAACTTGGCTTTATATTGGCTAAATTTCACATAATAAGCTAAATTAGCCCCCTCAACTCTCCGAAAGACTCATTAGCCCCTGCTTAATTCTTGTTGAAGTTCTGCCACTGGACACAACACTCTCTTCTTGGTCTTCACTTTTAGTAAATTCTTGATTGCAATATATCGATAGCCAAAGCTCTTAATCCACGTATATAGAAGGTAAAGCACAACATCAAAGCTCTTAACCCACTTGAATAAATTTTATTGTTAGTTGTTTAAAGGACTTTGAAAGAGCATGTGTTCAAAGGTATATACTTGGATCAAATGACAAACAATAAAATCTTTATCTTCACTTCTTTCAGTTCGACTGCGAGCTGCGCTCTAGCCACCATTTCAGCCTGCAGCCGTTCCTTTTGTTCGGCCACGACTTTTGCCAGTGCGCGGCCTCGGATACCTCCAACGCAGCTTGTAATATGCCAAGTTCATTCACATATACGTTATGACGCAAAGAATGCAAATACAATGGCATCCACTAGAAAAAGATACACTTTCTTACACTTGGCGTTCAATTCGGTTGAAATGTTGGTCAAGTCATCCCAATATTCAAAGGTTAACCTTTTTTTATGGAAACCGGAACAGATCATTGCAGATCTTTACCTAAAGAAGATGGTATATTATTAAATTTAAAATTTTCTACTGATACCTATAGTAATCACTTTATTGGCTTACACTCCACTGAAAGCACAAGAGTTCAAAGGTGTAAATACACTTGAACTGATTAACTAATGTAAGTAAGCATTAGTTGAGAATTTTACTAGTGTCCAATGTCTATCCTTTTAAGAACCCAAGCCTAAACTCAGCGAAGTTGGGCTCCTTCTACCCGCAATAAAAGGAGTATCTCACTATCTAGAAGCAAAGCGACATTTCTAGCAACTATAGATCACTAGTAGAAAAACACCTATTAGTCCCGGTTCGTAAGGGCCTTTCAACCGGGACTAAAGGGTCGTTACTAATACCTCCACCAATTAGTCCTGGTTCGAACACGAACCGGGACAGACGTGCCTCCACGTGGCCGGTCCGCCGAGCCCAGTCAGGGGGGCCTTTGGTCCCGGTTGGTGGCTCCAACCGGGACCAAAAGTCCATGTTTTTTTATAAAAGCGGTTGTTTTAGTGGTTTTGGGGGTTATTTTTAGGTTGTTATTAGCTAGCTAATAGAGAGAAGTGTCCTCTCTTATATCTTCGTCCTTGGTTTATCAACGTTGCTGCTATGTTCATTTCACCCGCTGATATAACATGCTCATGCATGCTCGCATCATACATCATTATATATAATAACAAGTCCTACTAATCATGCATCATCATACAACTTCTACTCATTATTAATAATAAGTCATACGATCATCATCCTCATAGTCATCGAACCCAACCCTACATAATTGTTCTTAGCACATGATCATCGGTATCAGGTAGGACCTAAACACCCTTAAGGTAAAATAGCATAAAACAATATAGACCCTGACTCTCCATTATGAAGACTGGCGATCATCCTGTCTCCAATTCTTGCCCTTCGCTGCTTTTTGCTTCCAAGAAGCTCCTTACGACTGTTCATACATTTTTTTTCCATTCTTTGATTGTCATGTCTCCACTTCTTTTAGAAATCCGGTATGGACAGTTGAGATTCATAGGATGACCTGGATATATGTTCAAAACATGAAGGCTGTCATTCTCATACATCAAATGAGGCACACAATCCTCTGGGATTCTCTGTTGAAAAACATAGCAATAACTTCTTAGTTAGCAATGATGTACTAGTTTTAGAAGTATGCAAAAAGATGCACGGATGTCGTAATAGTAAAAAAACTTACCAGGGTATCTCCATGGTAGTTACCGTAGTTCAACACGTGCACTAGTGGCACATATTGACCATAATGTTGAGGAGTTCGATTGTAGACATTGTAATTCTCAAGATCTCTACAAAATGCTATCAGATGATTTTTCTCCTTATAAGTTAATTCGGAGCCATTGGTGTAGTGGGTTTTGTCTACCATCTTCCGCACATTCTTTGAACAATCAAAATAAGCTGTCAATGGAAATAAGCTGTCAACTATTTTGAAATAAACAATATAAATTACTTAATAACTATGTTAAGCTCACATGGGGGAAGAATTGGAGGTGTATCCACAAGGACCCAAATCAAAGGTCTCTCTTGCTCGATTGCAGGATCACCAAGATCCATGGTGACAAGCATACCCTCATGAAGACCATACATCTTGCAAAGTGCTTCCCAATTTTTGCAACCAAAATGGGTTACACTCTGAGCATTGTACAGCTTTACTTGAGAATCCACACCATGATGGGTACTTAGGATAATTTTTTTGGTTTCGAAACTTTCATGGTCTTCAAAACCCATCCTCTCCAAGACATAGCGTCTTGCAAAGCATGGGATAAGCTAGTCGAATTGGAAAAGATGAAAAATATTGTCATGATTAAAATAGTTGAAGTCATGATTAATTACGAAAAAAACTATTGTCGTCCGTTGCGTCCGTATGAACATCGAAGGTCTCGTCGAGCTTAATGCAGAAGCGCCGATCTTCGTCCAGCTCAATGAACCTGTCGCAGATACCTCGGTCGTCGTGGCACCAGTCGCACAGCCCCGGGCGGTTTTCGTCGTCCGAGTACGACATTTCCGGCCTATGTTCATAATTCAAATGAAGGAGAACTTATCCAATATGAGCATTCAATTATAAGCAAAACCAAATCATAAAATAAGCAAAACCAAATCATAAAATAAAGTAGTATTCAAATTAGCATGATTCAATAATTATAAGCAAAAGTACACATCATCTCTTGGTGTTCGTACATCGTCGAATATTATCACTAATATAGCATCACTAATACAACTAGAACCGTAGCGCCCGACGGGTATCGACGCGGGCGGTGGACACCCAAAGATAAGGAACCATCACAGGATCATAGCTCCAGTGAGATCCCTGAAGAACGTGCCAGGTATTGTCGAACCTGCCCTCCAATGCAACCATGTAGCGACGGACGTGCTTGTCCTCCTCGCTGACACGGTGACATACCACCTCCGCGGTGTTCGAAGCCTCCTCACCAACAAGGATCGGGTCAACAACGGGCTGCCTCCTCACCAACCTACGTCCCCCGGAAGGTAGCACCTCCCAATACCAGCCCGGCGGAGCCCAGTCCCGAACATGGCCCTGATCAAGCAAGCCTCCACCGCCGAGTCGACGACGACGAGGATGCGGGATAGGCATCGCTGACGTCGATGCGGGAACTACTTCTATATATAGTTAAATAAAGTAGTTTTATTAATTAAATAAACTAGTTCAACTACTAAGCACTTACTACAAATAAATAAAGTAGTACTTACTAAAAACAAACTACTTCTATATATAGTAAAATAAAGTAGTTTAACTATAGTTCTATTATTTTCCTAACTAAAAATAAACTACTTTCTCTTCTTATTTTTTTCCTTTTTCCTCTATTCTAAATATAAACATATTCATAAATGACTTCTATCATTCACAATTTTTCTATACATACACAATAAATTGACAAAGAAAATACTATGAACAAAAAATCATTAAAATTCTATGAACAAAATTACAACAGGAAAAATCATAAAATTCTATATGAACAAAATTTGACATATTCGATCTTTGCATATATATGAACACATATAAAACATGCATATATATGAACATACAAACATCTTTTCATAAAAATCTATTAACAGAGAAAAATCTAACAAAATATGAACAAATTAATTACACAATATGAAAAATATCTGACACAAAAATCTATGAACTACACATCTAACAAAAAAATCTATGAAACTACAAAAAATCTAACAAAAATTACTTGCTCACGGCGACGGCGACGGCGAGGTGCGGCGCTGGCGGGCGGGCGGGCGCGTGTGACGGTCG
This sequence comes from Aegilops longissima, assembly GCA_021605205.1. Lineage (NCBI taxonomy): Eukaryota > Viridiplantae > Streptophyta > Magnoliopsida > Poales > Poaceae > Aegilops > Aegilops longissima. Next base: position 36,817 of record JAHIAM010005519.1, on the reverse strand, counting down.
ACGGTGAGGCGGCGGTGCGTTGCAGGCAGGGCGGGCGGCGACGGCAGGGCAGGCGGGGCACGGGCGCTGGGGCGGCGGCGGCGCTGGGCGTCGAGGCGGCGCGAGACGGCGTCGGACGGCGGCGCGACGGCAGCGAAGACGGCGGCAGCGGCGAGGCGGAGACGGACGGGCAGCCTGGACACGTCGGGCGGCGGGGAAGAAGGAACTGAACCAAATTTTCGCGAGTGCCGCTTATATAGGCAAAGCATTGGTCCCTGTTCATGGCAACAACCGGGACAAATGCCCCCTTTAGTCCCGGTTGGAGGCTCCAACCGGGACCAAAGGCCTCTTTTCAGCAGCGGAAAGGGCGGGAAGCAGAGGGCTTTGGTCCCGGTTGGTGCCTCCAACCGGGACTAAAGGGTGGACATTGGTCCCGGCTGGAGCCACGAACCGGGACGAATGGCCTTGTGCTGCCACGGTGCGGCATGAAAGTTTAGTCCCACCTCGCTAGCTGAGAGGGGCGCGCTGTGGTTTATAAGCCCCACTGCCGCTCCCCCCTCAAGCTTCTCTGCACTGCAGGCTTACGGGCCTACTTACTACTGCTTTGCCTGATGGTCCTATTGGGCCACCTGCGGGCCTGGATCCTGGCCCATGGTGGGTTTCTAGTCGTATCCAGGCCGTGGGGGCCCAGTAGGAGGCACTTTTTTTTCTTTACTTATTTATTTTATTGCAGCTGTTTTTTTAGTCCCTCCTCGCCAAGCGAGAGGCACTCGCAGCTGTTTATAAGCCCTGAGTGCAGAGACAATGAAGAAGAGGCTCAATGCTCACCTGCACGTTGGTTCGCTTCAAGCCTTGAGGAATAGGGTATACTGCACGGAGCTATGTGCAGTGCAGTTTACACTATTCCGAAAGGCTTGAAGCGAATTAACTAGCATTGCGCCTCTTTTTTATTTTTAATGACTTATTACCACACAGAAATAAATAGAAAAATAAATATAGCAGAAAAAAAACTATATAAAAATTACTCAGAAATAAATAGAAGAAAAAATAGTTGTGATTAACTTTACTAAAATCTTTTAATTTTAATGACTTATTACAACTCAGAAATAAATAGTTGTGATTAACTTTACTAAAAATGAGCATAGATGCTTATTTTTAATGACTTACTACAATTCAGAAATAAAAGAAGAAAAATAGTTATGATTAACTTTACTAAAAATGAGCATAGATGCTTATTTTAATGACTTACTATAACTCAGAAATAAAAAGAAGAGAAAATAGTTATGATTAACTTTACTAAAAAATGAGCATAGATGCTTATTTTTAATGACTTACTACAACTTAGAAATAAAAAAAATATAGCAGAAAAGAAAAAAATACTATATAAAAAACTACTCAGAAATGAGCATAGATGTGCTTATAGAGGAAATTCAACTTAAATTCATAACAAATTTCAAGAGAAATTCGTATGAATTTAGGCTAAATTCCCTATATAAGGGCATCTATTTTCATTTTTAGATGAGCTCAATAAGGCAGAGAGGGAGGGGCTTATAAACTGGTCTGATTCCCCTTCAGTTGACGAGGTGGGACTAAACTCTGGCCACAATGAGGACCAACCCTTTAGCCCCGGTTGGTGGCATGGACCGGGACTAATGGGCAGCCTTGGGTCCCGGTTCAAGCCACCAACCGGGGCCAATGGTGGTGGGCCAGGAGCGAGGCCCATTGGTCCCGGTTCGTCTCACCAACCGGGACCAATAGGTCCAGACGAACCGGGACCAATGGCCCACGTGGCCCGGCCGGCCCCTGGGGCTCACGAACCGGGTCCAATGCCACCATTGGTCCCGGTTTTGGATTGAACCGGGACTAATGGGCTGGACCGGCCTGGACGATTGGCCCCTTTTCTACTAGTGGATATTATAAAGGAGATATATAAATAGATTGTTGTCGGAGTGGATTCTACTGCAATAGTGGAGCGCAATTGACCATAGAGCGGAAGGTCACTTTCAATACTAGAGCTCTGTGTGATGACCCTTGTCCATAGAGTCAAATAGCAGCGATGCTTGGTGCTGTCTCCCCTCCCGAGACCGTTGTTGTGGAGTTTAGGTATCCAAGGGTGTATCGTGGCGTTGTATTCAGGCTTTCCTATGTTCTATTTCGGCAACGCAGTCTCATGCATTTATGTCATATAGCTGTACCGGGGTCTACTTTGTAAGAGGTCTTCTCACTACCTTATACTGTTCGCCGTGAACTTTGGTATGTGCTTTATCTATAAAGCGAGGTGAGAGTCTGTTTCGTTGGTTCAGAAGTTTACTAGTGTTCAATGACCGTTCATTTTAGATCCCGATCCTAAATTAAGCAACGATGGGTTGCTTCTACCCGCTATAAAGGAGTATCTCCCTTTCTGGCAGCCATGTGGCTTTCTCTAACAAGTATTTGCTCCTGCACGCCAAAAAATGTTTTCCCAAATGTCAAAATTATGAAAAAAAATAGATGTATTCTTAGTCATACCCAAATGTTACCTGTAAATTTGTAGGTGAAAAGCTAAAGCATTTTGACCTGCGCAAAAATAGAAAAAACAAGTCGAGTGCCAAAGGTCACACCCAATTTTGTTTTTTCCATCAACAAAACACTGCTACTCCATTTCACATCAAAATTGTGTAGCCTGATTGCCGTACTAACATGAACATCTACATGAAAATCTGAATCTTCTACATTTATTTGCTATTTGTATTAAATTTAAAGTTCTCTCGGACGCAAATGCACCCGGGAGCCAAAAGGGCCCTGGATATCCAATTCGGCTATCAGGAGCGCGTGCTCCTGCGCACGAAAAATGGCACATAAAAAGATTGTTGTAGGAGTGGATTGTACTTCAATAGTGGAGGGAAATTGACCAAAGACGGAAGGCCACTTTCAGTGCGCACCTTCTAGGTAGTTTTTGGTTCATGGATTTATTTTTGAAACCCGGGTTCAAGGACACATTGCAATGCGGCATGCTAGATTGGGATATATTTTCTACATATGTTCCATCGAATGGGAGAATGGGAGTCCTCAAAAAGATGATCGTTGCTACTAATTAAGAGCATGTCCAACACTGGATTCCGTCGAAGTACGCTAGGGTTTGCTTCCCATCCCTACCTACAGTTGAGACTCAAATCCGAATGTCAATTCTAGCATCGGCGTGAAAATGATGAATAGAGCGCTTCACTGTTTTTCCCCCACGAGGTAGAAGTACAACACCCAAGTATATTTTTTTTCAGTTTGTACTTATCATTTGTAAATGGTAATTAACATCCAGCGTTGAAAGAGTAGAAACTTACATGCTTAATCTTACAAAATTTATTTTCTCTCTCTGAAGGCGTCTACACAAGTGTCTTGCATTGTGGATGCTCTAAGGCCATCTTCACCGACGCTGAAGGAAGACAGCCAAAGCCAGCTTCCAGTGCTAGTTGCCTGTTTAGAGGCACTTGGTCTACCGCTGGACCGGATTTAGCACGTAGAAAGCCTCCGCTTGAAGCTACGACCCTAACCGCAAGACAGACATTTGTGCTGATGAAGGCGAAATTGGCCGAGACTGAAACAAGTACTAGTACATTTTCACTGAACTGGTTCCCGCATAGCCTCATTCTTGCAGTTTCCACGTCGTTGTGGAGACAAACGCACCACTGTGACTGCGAGCGTGGGCCAATCAGAGCATCAAAGTTCTTTCCCTCAAGAAGTAGTTGTCTTGTGTTAAATTTATGATTTTGTTTACATATTTACCACAATAAGATCCTAATTTATTTTCTTAAAATTTTTAAAAAAATTGTCTGAGAGACTAACGAAAGCACGAGTGTCCAAAGATGTAGTATGTACACTTCAATTGATGAATAATGAAAGCGTCCTGGACAGAGTGTTGGCTGAGAATCTTATATTTACTAATTGGAGGCACCATACGAGGCTCCACGTTTAACCTTAAAACTAAAGAAATTGACCATAGGATCGCTAAGTTAATCATCTAGAGCCGTCAGATGAGGCAACCTAGGAGTCCTAGGTTGATATCCCACGTATAGCTATTTTAGGGGAAAAAAACCTAGGCTTTGTCCCACGTGCAACTCATGTTTAACATGAAACTAAATAGTCCATACGATCCCTAAGTTAATCATCTAGAGTCGTTAGATGAGGCAACATAGGAGTCCTGGCTGATCTCCCGCGTATAGCTCTTTTATAGGAAAAAAAAGCCTAGCCTGCTGTCCCACGTGCAAGTCTTTTAGAAGAAAGAAAATATCTCCTTGCAGACTTCTTCCTCCCACGCCGACGAGAGAAACAGAGCCCTAGCGCTGCTCCTCCTCATCCGGCCGGTGAGAGAAATAGAGCCCTAGTGCTGCTCCTTCTCATCCGGTCCTCTTCCTCCTACCTAATTTGTAGTTTTCATGCAGCAATCATGAAGTGTTTCAACCAGTTTCTTTCCAATCTTCATCCATGTTGAATCTCCACTACCCGAATTCCTCAACGACGACGCAATCCATGTTGGCTGAGGAGAAGGCGTTCAATCCACTCAACTTCAAGACCCAAGGAAACTGCAATTAAACTTGGAAGATGCAGTGCAGAAGGAGGCACATCAAACACAGTTAGAATCAGATCGGACATCCGGCATTGTTGCTGAAGCTTCAGATCAAGTGGAGGAACTATGAGCAGAGAGATGGTGCCACCCTACACTATTAGAGTTTGTCCCAGGTCACTCCTATCCTTACATTGCAGGCAAGTAATCCATTATCCTTAAATCTGTGATGTACTCTACCTCCTCTTATAATGACGGAAGTCCCAATAAATCTTATTAATCCAAAACACATGATTAAAAACATTGGTACTATAGACGCCCATCCATCAGCACTGTACGGAACAAGGAGAACCACCAAGGCTGGTCTGCATCTCCTACTGTAGTAGCACACAATCCCTGCATCACTGTTCGCACATGTTAGATTGATCCCGTTGATCTTCATACTTTGTATCTCTACATCTTCCAAGTTCTGACCATGCATCAATCTAGCGTCTTCAGTTGATGAATTTATCCCATGATAGTTGATGCAATGGAGGAGGTGTACTGACGACTGGTTGATGTATATTGGGTGGCTGCTGCCATCGGTGACGTTGCTAAGGGAAAAACTGCAGCAGACTAGCCGCAAAGGTGTTCACCTTCCTGACACCATTCAGTTCCGTTGTCCGTCACGCTTACTTCCATCAATGGGAAAGTAGCCCGTGTGCTTAAATTATCTGCCTGATAATATATTTACTCATGTAATTTTCCTATAATACCATGTTCAAATCGTTCATGTTATGCTCACAACTTTCAGATTTCAGTTCTTCCATTGATGTTATGGGTTCTACAGAAAATAGTCCTATTGCACATTGTGGACAATCAGGAATAGGTTGTACTGCTAATGTTTACTGTGTTACTGTATGGTTTGTTCCACTTCCTCATCTTTTACGTAACATACTTATATCATGCTTTTAGAATAGAGCCGGTAGATGAAAATACACAAATATTTTCTGTTATTTCCTGCAGGAGCTTAAGTATATATGTGATTGAGTCTCCAATCTATATAGCTAAGTCACTTGATGAGTTATACTAGGAACCTTTCAGGATATTAGTATATTTTCAGTTATTCTCTCATATGGGCTATGCACAGTTTTTTGTCAGGTCTACTTAAACAAGAAAAAATCTACTGAACAAATTAGTTCTGTATTTAGTGATGCTTCCCATTGTTCTTTGCTCTCATTGAACACCTATGGGTGAGGCAATATATTTTCCCGTGTATATATCGATGTTGCTGTTTTAAAAAATTGACATTGAGGATCTTTACATGTTTCTTATACACCCTGCTGGGAGCTTAATTTCCTTTCCTACATATGAACAAATGGCAAGACATACAAAGCACGGTTTGTCGCATCTGAATGACAGTTTTTATACTTTATACATTTATCCATCTCACAGATCTACCCTTCTATCTACATGAAAATATATCCTTTTTTTCTACTCACAAGGCAATCTATCTACGCGTCATCTATGGATTATTTTTTGTTCAAATGGAGTACTCTATATAATTTTTCTTATTTATGCAAAACTGTTTATTTGGGTAAATGTGCCTTTTTCTAGAGAGAGTGAAAACTGACATGGAATTTTGAGAAATGAAAAAAGTGAAATACTTTGATATGCATATTGGGTTGCAGCAAAATGTTTGTTTAATCCGAAAATGGTAGCTGGGGCTTTTATTTTTAGTCGTTTCTTCTGTTAGATATATTATATAATTATCAAAGTTTGTAATTGCTTGGTGTAGACTTATCTAACCCAAAGATGGATACACATTTGACCTTCTATCACAGATACGAACACAATAGTGCGACCATTATGATTTGTTGTTGTTGTTGAAAATGTACTAATTCTTATTACTATACAGGAGACAAATATTATCTGTTGTCTCTGCATGAAAACAATCTCATAACATTATCATTACCTCCAATATGGGGCCCACCGCTGCAGTAATACGTTGATGAATTTGTGACTGCGGTTTGCTATTGTTATCACTCTACAGTGCTAGGTCTCTCATGACAAGGAATTATGTTGGCAATACATTATGTCTGCATAATTTGACCTTCTATCACATATATGAACACCATACTGTGAACTTTAAGTTTCATAATTTTTTAAATTTTGTTTCCAGATTTTTTTTTAATTTACTGCTCATGAGGGTGTAGGGGCGCCCAGGAGTTCTCACACCTTTGATTATATAGTTAAATAGTTTAGCATTCTTTTATCTTTAAGCTAATAAGAAGTAATAGTACTCTTGATTTGTACCTAACTTTGGAGTACATAAAGTCAACAAAATATAGAGAATGGCTGCATTTTTTTATTCGCACTAACATCTAACATCTCTCTTTCGATGCATATGTTTAGTAGCACGAAATTAACATGAATGGCACGCTCACCATCACTTATATTTGAAGACTCTTTTGGATAGATAATTTGATATTCTTTATCTGAAAATCAATGTAAACCATCCAATATTTTAGTAGTTAGATTTTACATCTATAATCATAATGGCCACCAATTTGAATTTGTATATATTGTGTGTTTAATAAATATAAAAGCTAAATTTAGTATGTAGTGATTACAACACATAACTAGCCCGTGCAGGTGCACGGGTCGATGACTAGTTTCACTAGTGCTCCGTGTGTCTTCCATCTAAGATCCCGGCCCTGTACTCAGAAAAGTGGGGCTGCATCTACAAACCATAGAAGGAGTACCCGTTACCTTGAGAGAAATTGACAAGAGAAGAGAGCTCACTTCCACGGTGCACCTTCTAGGTTGCGTTGGGTTCAATAACATATATTTGAATGTGGCATGCTTGACCTGACCATGTGTATTTGTTTTGTTCCTTTCAATATGAGTATGGGAGACCTCAGGTCCTGCTGCTTGTTGCAACTTACCGGTGAGTGCGGTGCCAACATTGATCCACTTCGTTGGCCCTTCATTACCGCCCATAGTGGTATGTCGCTGGATTTGTCGGCTTACACTCATGCAATACCTACAGACCTAGCCACTTCTTCGGCAATTCAATTTGGACCATAAACCAACTATGCTAGCTTCCTACCTTTTCCCTTCAGAACGTGCATGCATTTGCAGGTTTTTTCTTTAACAAAGCTGTTAGGAAAAAAACTTAAAAAGAAATATGGATCTTTCTGCTCGACCTCTGAGCTGTGAACCGGTTTAGTATGGTTCCAGGCACTTCACGTTGCTATGCTCAGCGGGAGGGTGTGTGGGCATTCATCTTCACCTAAGAAATGTGGCTAAGCCAGCCAGTAAAAACTGCGGGGTCAATGCTATTTTTTAGAATTATTTTCTTCATATTGTACAGTAGATTCAGCCTGTTTTTTTTTTCAAAAGCTGTGGGGTCAGGTGAACCCACAGCTTGTACATGGAATCGCCACTGACGGCTACGAGAGCAACATCATGACAACACACCTTTTCATGAATTAAATCATAGTAAGAAAACAATGAAATCCACCAAATATAAGTTTTCATGTGACAAAATAGATAACCTAAACTCACCCGCAAGAAAAAAAAAGATAACTTGTCAACGGCCTCCTTCTCCACGAGTTCTCTCTTCAAAGCTTCGCAGGTGCGCTGCACTGTAGGGTGCGCCTTTCCCTTCGGGCAATGGTCTTTGGGTTTACGACGATCGGGACCCCCACGGACTATGTCGGGCCATCGTCCATGGTGGTGGGAATGACTTGGTGGGCATCGAAAGTTAGGATGGCGGATGAGAACGATGGATGAGGACGGAGGCGTGGAGGCTGAGGAAGGGGAGGAGGGTAACGGCTCGTAGGGGGGAAATTGATGACAGACGCATGAGCAGACCGATCGAGTTTGTGGAGGGAGGGTGACGTCTCATTGCCCAAGAGCAAAGGTGAAGCGAAGGTGGCGCGCCGGGAGCGGCGCTACACGTCGTGTAGGGAGGAGTTCAAGAAGAACTAGGTCACCCATGATAGGTGTTCGCTGATGCTTTTGGCCATTGACCATACCAAGAACACTGTTGAGTGAGACGCTTGTGGCCCGCACCAACTCAAAGACCAGCTCCTCAAAGTGGGGTCGACGAAGTATGAGGGCATTGCCTTCATATGAAGACTTCCACATCCTCCAGGCTTTGTGCAGCTTGTCTTCGGTGACGTCCGATCTATTCATCGTCAACCATAGCAGTATAACAAACACCAAACATAACAAAAAATAACATCCAGATCCATATATCACCTAGCGACGGCTGAAGAGAGCCAAAGGTGTACTGGCATGTCATCGCCCCTCTCTCATCGCACCCGGGAAAAGCTGGTAGTAGTAGACAGTCTGGACGTCATGTCACGCTAAAGCCAAACAGGACTAGCATACCACAACAACAACCATCAACAATGAAGAGAAGTACAGATCGAAAAGGATTCAATGTATAGACACATGAACGAAGACTGGATCCGAGCAGATCCACCAAAAATAACACTTACTGAATCCCGAAAGTCTACTGGAGACACACCTCACACGTTTTCTCATGATGCTAGATGCACCGATCCATCTATAGAGAGCCGCCGCTGCCTCGTCTTGAAGCAAAACAGAAACCCTAACCAAACACAAAGAAACATAAAAAAAGAGCTCTGCCGCCGCCAAGGACCATGATCCACCGCATCCCCATGTCCCAAGGCAACAACAGACAAGGCAGATCAGTGCCGCCATCGATGGCAGGTTGGAAGCTATTCTCTTTTTTTTCTGTTACACTCTTTAATCGGCAGGTAGCAAGCAGTAAAGTTTAAGATCGAATTGAAGTGTAATGACACATATTTCCAAAGTAGTAAAATTTCCCTTCAAAGTATGACAAGTTAAGTTTTGTTTAGGCTTAAATTAGTTTGAACTTGCCAAAATGTATTCATTTTATATTGTAAAAACATCAAAATTTAACAAACTTCATCCAGTTAGCATGAATTTCGCACATGTTTATCCTGGACATTTGGTGCGTACAGTTGGGTGGGCGGCGTCCCGCACGGTATCTACGGACATTTGTTTCCGTCCATTTAGTGATTTGCATTAGAGTTGCTCTGACATCGTGTCCTTCTTCCCTATTCATTGCCGCCTCTTGATAAAGTCGGCATTGAAGTTGCAATTCCTTCGAGGACGGTTGTGGTTAGGCATACGAAAGATCGTGTGGCTCCTGGACCTTCTTCATTATCATCTCCCAGAACGCCAAAGGTGCCGCCGGCCGAACCGCCGGCCACCGCCACCCGAAGCTGAGCGACCGCATCGCCGCCCCGCCCTCATGGGAACTCACCCCCACCGCAAGTCTAGCCGCAGTTCCCAGCCATCCCTCTAGCACCGCGGCGATTGGATTTTTTCTCTAGAGAAGTGCGTCACCGCCCCACCACCGCCCTCCACCACAGCACCCACCCTAAACCTTAACATAGATAATGGGGCGATGAGGGCGAGCCCCTTCCTTATCTCCGGCGAGGTCCTTCCTTACCTTCGGCAAGGCGATTCCTTTTCCTTCCTTGGTTAAAAAAATCGACGGATCCCGAATTGGAACATCAGCCGACGGATACATAGCTAAACTATAGGCATATTGTGTGTTGCTTGCTTCCCCGGGGGGCACGCCCGTACTCATCAATTGTCCGGGTCTAGAACAGGGTTTTTCCGTGGGGTGTGCTGGCGTTGGTCGGGCTTCCTATGACGACCTCCAGCAGTGGAGATGCTACCTGGTGGTGTATTCAACGGATTTGGCTAGCGTGGATCTGGGAGGAGGAGCTCCCAACCTCCTGATGTCTGCGTTGCGGTGGCTCCAAGGTGTTGCTGGATTTTGCCTCCCTCTCTCTCCCTTGAATTAAGCTCTCGCGTGATCTAGACTGTGTTACACAGGCTGCAGTCACTTGAATCAGGAGGATTTGGTGGGCCAAAGTAGCGCCATTTTCTATTGTAGTATGGCGGGTAGGGGGATTTCAGTTGTGGGGGCAGCGGGATTAGATGATGGGTGTGGCGGTCTTATGACGATGGAATCATGGAATCATGGGGCATGTGGTGCTATTACCTTAACTTGGCCATGAGCGGCGAGGTAGCTTTGCGTGCGAGCCGATTGTGGTGTGGTTGCAGCTATGATGTTTCCTGATGCCAAGATATGGGTGTTGTCCCCTTTCAAACAGGCCCTCATGGCAGCTAGTTAGACTCCAGGTGACATTTCTCAAGGTGTATGCCTCACATTGCCGGTGTCAATGATGGCGACGTTTTAGTCAATTTTAAAGGTAACAATTTTAGTCCCCATTCTTAACGACTCAGTCTCTTGGTCATAGTTATGTCTATTCATATTGTTCACTGTAGATTCTATGCAGCCCCAGTCACCTTTATCAGCACGCGTGGTGGGCTGGCAAAAAATGCAAATAAAACTGCCCACAACCTCGTGAAAAAATGTCTTGTAATTATGTGGTCTGCCACAAGTTCCCTAAACCCAGATCTCCTCCGTTTATTAGTTCTGATGTACAAAACACATGCAACTTGAATACAGTAACACGAGAGCTTTCTATATGTACTCGGTTTATTAGCTAGGATCTCTAATATATTTTGCTAAATGTTTGAGTATTGGTGGAAACTTTAAATTCTAATACCAAACTGAAGATCAAGGTAGATTGAAATTTAGTGCATACAGTAACACGAGAGCTTTATAGATCACACTTGATGCACCATGCTTGAAATTGATCGCAACCATGTCCATACAGTGGAGATTTGTTGGATGCAGCAGCTATTAAATGACTTATCCATTTATCCGGAGCCGAAGAAAATGCAAGGTGCAACAGAAGAGATGATGTTGACATTGGTTGCATATTAGTAGTACCTAGCTTGTCCAATTCGATCATTCTGGTTTTGTGTCCTGTCAGAATTCACCAGCTTGTCAGACAATCAGTATAGTAACACATATCCTTTATAGAGGATTGTTTGGGAATGATAGGTTTCAGGATAAATAATCACCAATGGAAGAACAAGCAGAACCTAAGATCCAACAGATGTTGTCGGTGCAGAAAGACGCTATGTAATGCGAGGGAAGGCAAAGAGGGAAGCCCGCCGGTGTCTAGAAAAATTACAATCCATCGTCCAGCTTAGTTGTCATCATCGCAAGCAGTTGTTCTACTATCCCACCACACATCGTAATTAAGTCAATCAAACACACTCGAATGTCGTATGCCCGATTGATACAATCAACCACACGCAACAATGATCTGTATGTAGTTAGATTAGCTATCCTTAACTAAAAAATTTAATGCACCCACTCATCATGTCATTTTTGTTATTTTACTATAATATTTTCGACCAGGGGGGTTTTCTTTTTAAATTACAACTGACCGCTGACGGGTCCTTGGCTGCCCCTTTGTGGTAAGTGATACTGCTAATGGGTTCTCGCCTTCCTATTAGCAGTGAGCGAAAAGGAAAGGGTTTCTTTTTAATAGTTTAACTTTTTAAGCATAATTGCTATATTTACAGTATCCTTTTCTCCCTAACTGCATCCTGAAATCAATATGTATTATATGATGGTTATAAACATCATATTCATTACACACAATAAGTTTTCTCTTCCTCCTGTTTCTTCTTCGTAAATTAATTCTTGATTGAAATATACTAGTCTTCCCACTACAACAGATAAAGCTTAGCATCAAGCACTTGATGTATATCTCATGTCTTAAATGTATGGAATTCCTTTACCACGATTACCAAAATAATCAACTGTTTAGTACCATGGTTGTTCGAAGGCGTATACTTGAATCAGTTTTCCCCGACTAGAGGAGTGCAATACATGGGTGTTGGTTGAGAACCTTAGTACTGTTAGTGTTGAGTTCTAAATATTTTCAAATCACCAGTTTTAAATATTTTCAAATCACCAGTTTTAGAAGCAGCATATTACTTCAACATAGATGCTTTGATCTGATCCCTTTTTTTGCTATGATGATCAACACTCAGAAGCAAACTAACCAAATTGACCAGAAAAATACTGGGTGGCGTTTTATATTTCTTATTCATTGGTGAATTATGTTTTGCAAAATCAATATTTTGAAGAGAATCTCGAAGACTTCCTCTCTCTCTTTATAATTGACAATCATATGCTACTGGAGTGGCCACACACAGGTGTTGCAGCTAAGACAACAATCTATAAATGTGTTGGTATGCTCTGCCGGATTGTTTCTGATCGGCTTACATTGTCTCACTTTCCGGTAGGCACTCTACTATATTTTATTATAAGCGCAAGCTGGAGGTGGAGGACATGGATTCATACTGACGTTAATCTCCTGATGAAATTACTTGAGAGAGGGAATAGTATTCAACAAAGAGTAACAAGGTGCGACCAAGTATCCGTGCTATGCACCTCTCTTCTTGCAGGAATCAAATTTAACACGATTATTCAGGTTGCTTCAGTTTGTTCTCAGTTCGTTAGGGGCACAACAAAATCACCTCTGCAGGTTCCAAATTTGTGTGTACATCCAGATTTCAGAAGTTCTTTTCGGCATTGACACTAAAATTGTTGTTATGCTATAGGAATTGGTACCAAATCTACATCAGAACAATCAAAATTTAATGGAAGAATCTAATGTTGTTTCTTTCCAGTTTCTTGAGCGCCATATATGAAAGCCTTCCTTTGCTATACTATGTCAACACATTTGAAACCATTATTCATACTGTTGATTACTATATTCTATATTTCATTAGCAAAATAAAGTAAACGGAGCAACTAATGCAATAGATATATATAATTTTGTACCTGTATTTTAAGTTCAGAACAAAAAGGAGAGGAAAAAAGTAATAGGAGTTTTTGTTGCAACGTATGCAGAATTTTTGTATTTTTCAAAGGTTACCAAGATGGACATTCGCCAGAATGAGCCAAAGAGGGCAGAGGGAAGATCTAAATAATTCCAAAGCAGCGGTTCTAAAAGCAGTCTATTACTTCAGCATAGAAACTTTGATTTAGTATCAAAGTGTGAAGGTATAAAAAAGTTGTTGATGTTTTAATGTTTGTTATTGATACCGATATTATACATGTAAATAAGATTTCAGCCAAAGCAGAATGCTTGTTGAACTTCAGGCTATAAGTAATTTTATGACCATTATTGTTTTCCACAAGAAAAAGCGCTTTTTGTGAATGAAAAAGAAAACAATCGTACTTCTACAGTAGATGAAAATTAACTTTGATGCACTTTCTTTCACATGGTCTTTAGCAATGCGATGCATTTTTTAGGGGAGCACTATAATGATGAAAAACATCCAAAAAGATATAACTGGAAGCATTCTTATTTAAACAATATTGCCACATATAACAACACTATAATTGGTTTCCATCTTGATTGGTGACAAAATTTATAACCCCCTACGTTTGTTATACATAGTTCCGTACCATATATACATTCTATTAAACTTCCAAATAAGAAAATCCACTAATGAAAAATGACATAATAGGATCTCAATGATGATAGATTAATAAGTTGAGCTGTGTCTAATCTTTCAGTTACTGTGGTATTATGTGTTTAAAGATATAGCTAGCCCGTGCAGTTGCACGGGTTGACGGCTAGTTAATATAATTAGCCTTTATAGCCCAGGCACCCATGAAAGTTTGGTGTGCATCTTGAACCTTTCCTTCATGAACCAGTTTACGTCTATCCCACCATAAATACCTAGCTGTAATCGCTTATCAATTCACATGCATTTTGATAACCCACTATCATCTTGATCTGGTATAAGAAGTAAGAATTTCAATACCACCTCTTCCGCACGATCAGCAACACAAGATTTATTGATCACCTCATGCAGTCCTAACTTGCTTCATACCTCTTTTGCCTTCTGACACATGAATAAAACGTGTTTTGTATCTTCTGCCCCATTCGAGCATGATGGGCAATTCGGTGATACTTTCATATGCCTATTAGCAAGCGTAACACGGCACGGGAGGGTTCCATTCAAAGTACGGCAAATGAATTTTTTTACCTTTGCCGGACAAGATAATTTTCGAATCTTACCTCAAGTATGATTAACATTGGTTCTTCCCATACCATTAGCATGTTGCAATTTTGTCCTATGTTGTTTGTTCCATTCCTTCAAATAAGCGGATCATATACTAAAAAGGTCATTTTTTGCATCACGAGGAGAATTGCAAGCACCCTTTGAGCATCAATTGGCCACAACTTTTGTCTAATCAAATCTTCATTCCAAGAACTCGTGACTGTATCAATAAGATGAGAAACCTTTGACAGAAGATGCCCCTTCTAGGAGTAATGACCCTTCTATTCGCACAATTCGGGATCCATTGATGCAACTTGTAAACCAAAGAAGTAGTTTTTCTTTTTTCTTTTTGAACTTAACCAAAGAAGTAGTTATATACATGCTCGCCACCTAGTTATTTAGATAGCAAAGCCATGCCGCTGACGTCAAGGCCGCTAGATCATATAGATAGCAAACTGGTTTTATATTTCTTTCTCACTGGTTATATTTGAATCTGAATTGGTTTGTTTTACGACTGCTGGTAGATGATTTTAGGATGGTGAATATGGACGGGCCTGAGACCTACATCAAGCATGTGAAATCACAAGCGATGGCATTTCTAGGGATGTTGTTTTCGTAGGCTATACCCAAGAGCATGCATTCAGTATGGGGGAGAACGAAACTGCAATATGTTAAGTGCCTGCAACCAACACCACAGTGGCAGCGTACTAAATCGTTCTGGGCAGCCAAAGGTGACGCATAAATTAGCACCAACCTGGATGAAGATAAATAGATCTTAATTACATGGCCCCATGCCCGCGAGGGATATGGTGAGGCTTTAGTACCCGTGGTGGAACCAAGGTGATTCATTCGCACAAACATGTATTTTTAGCGGGATCAGTCACACAAGCATATATAGAGGTTCACCTATTTGATTAGGTTTCTTGAAAGAACTAATTATCCTATTAATATTTTACTTTCCATAGTTTTTTACTCTCTTTGATATGAAATAATCATTTTTTAAACCCGTATTAAGTTGGCGTGAAGTGCATACATGAGCGTATTATAATTATTGTTTGTTTCATTTTTGTATTAATTTCAGGAGTACCAATGACAACCAGCAGGATGCTCTACGTATACTGTTTGCTGGAAGGGATACAAATATTAATACATGGTCTCATGGTACGAAAAGTATGTCATGTATAATTCAGATGTACAATATGTTTTGCTTAGATAAAATGGAGACATTGCTCTAGATAAAACTCAGACATTGCTCGGGTTATAGACTAATATTTTTCTTTCCAACAATTTTGACTCTATTTGAGGTGATATAATAAGTTTTTAAACCTGTTAAGTTGGTGTGAGGTGCATGCATGAACATATTCTAATTATTGTTCATTTCATTTTTTTTAGTAATTACAGGAGTAACAACGGCAACTAGCAGGATGCTCTACATATATGGTTCTTGGAACAGATACAAATAATTTAATACAGTCTCATGGTACAAAAAGTATGTAATATAAAAGTCAGATGTACAATATGTTTTGTTAGATAAGACATTTAACACATAAAGAGGACGTGATACCCGGGATGCTACAGTAAGCATACATATGAGATTTTAAGTGCAGTGGTTATTTAACAACATTATTTGGGTCATAGACTATATAATTTTCAAACAAGTATTACAAGAAATTTCAGATATTCCATAACTATAGTTTTGAACAGCTAGTTATTTTAATAAGGATAAATAATACTCACATAAAAATACATTCCATAATATAGTGATTGTTCTTCTACTTGGTGTGCTTCCTTGCTAGCAGAAGGGAAATGCTCCGAAAACCAATCATCTTGAACTAGAGAGCACATGTTTAGTACAACTGAACGAAGTTGTTTTGTATACAAATATTCTTGGGCATATTTATGAAGTCATAGTAAGAAACTGTTGTTGCAAACCCACCAAGGAAATAAGTACACTGTGACGTGTGGAACAACCAAATAAGAACAATGAACTCAAAATCATAGCAAAAATGTATAAGTATTTAATATACTAGCCGTGCGAATGCACGGGTTGGCGACTAGTGTTTCTAGTTTGATGGATGGCATTTAAAAAAAATTTGGAAAAAATCGCTAAAAGCAAAAAAAATCATGAATTCAAAAATTTTCACGGATTAAAAAAAACTTCATGAATTTGAAGAAAAAGTTCATCGAATTTGAAAAATGCTTTTGCTCTTGAAAAAGTTCATCGAATTTGAAAAATGCTTTTGCTCTTGAAAAAGTTCATCAAATTTGATAAGAAGTTCACTGATTCCTGAAATAGTTCATTTGATTTTGGAAAAGGTCACCAATTTGAAAAGAAGTGTACCGATTTTAGGAAAGTTCATCAATTTTGAAAAGAATTCATTGATTTTGAAAAAAGCTCATTTCAATTAGCAAAATGAAGAAGCAAAAGTATAAAAAATCGAATAGAAGCGTTCCAATAAAAAAGGAGAAAAGGAACAAGAAAAAAAGGAAATAGAAGAAAGTTGAAAAGAAAGAATACGGTGTAATCGAGCACATCAGCTGAGGATGGTGGGTTTGTTCGCGCAGCTCACAATGGACCAGGAGGTCGCCGGTTCAAAAGCTACCAGGACGGGCGCCTGAAGTGTCGAATAGGAAAACCCCTTCGATCGGGCATTTCCTATATGGCACCCTGAGTATATCCTTAATCGCAAAGCAGCGCACACCCCCCTCTCAGTGCTGGGCCGGACAATTCCCTTTTTTCCACTTTCCAGTTAAACTCGTGTACATAGAGAACAGGCTCCATGGTGGACTTTATAAAAAAATTCTACATAAATCTAAATTTTTTGTACATGCACAAATTCATTTATAACACGTTCAGGGAATATTTCATAATAATGTACTTTCATACGTGGTGTATACAAAAAAAATACATAAATGAAAATGGGCCATTTTTTGTTGTTGTTGGGCTGGACTAATTTTTGTGCAGCTTGCCAATCATAGTATTTTGAACAAAATTTTACAGGTACATGAAGAATAGTTATAAGCTACTCCCTATGTTCCTAAATATTTGTCTTTCTAGACATTTCAAATGGACTACAACATTAGATGTATGTAGACATATTTTAGAGTGTAGATTCGCTCATTTTTCTTCGTATGTAGTCACTTGTTGAAATCTCTAGAAAGACAAATATTTTGGAAAGGAGGGAGTATCATAGAACTTCACAGTGCTTCTTTTTGAATCAACTGAAATAAAGTCTTCCAATGTACCCTTTTTCTAAAACTTGAAAATATCATTTTGAATCATCTGAAATAAAGTCCTCCAATGTACCCATCCACCAAAACTTCGAACTCCTTCTTTTTCTCGTTTTCTTATTTCTTTGGGAAGCTCTCGGAAGCATTGCAGATCAGGTTTATTGGTTCGCTGGTCGGTTTTGGGACGGTTTTTACTCAGATTTTTTCTTTTTCTTTTTTCTTGTTCCTTTTACTTCTTTTTCTTGTTTTTTTAAATCCACGGATATTTTGCAAATAAAAAAATTTCTTCAATTCGTGTTTTTCGATCCATGAGTATTTTTTACAAAATCCATGAAATTATTAGATTTTTTTCAAAATCAATGAATTTTATTCAAATTTATGGAATTTTCTTTCAAAAATCAATGAACCTTTTTCAAATTGGTGATCTTTGTCAAAATTGACGAACATTTGCAAAATCTATGAACTTTGTTTTTTCCAAATCGATGAACTTTTTTCTCAAAATTGAAGAACTTTGTTTTCCCAAAATCGATGAACTTTTATTTCGAAATTGATGAAGTTTGTTTATCCAAATTGATGAACTTTTATCAAAATCGATGAACTTTTTTCAAAGTGATGTTTTCTTTAAAAAAACGATGAACCTTTTTAAAATTTGTGAACTTTTTTCAAATTCCTGAACTTTTCAATGGTCAATGGGACCAAAATGGACAACTGTGAACTGGTCAAAGGATCAGAGGACAATAGCCAACTATTTTTTTAGGACAAAAAAATCGAAGTAGGAACAAACGTTCCAAGGGGAGGTCCTAATTGGTGCCTTAAGCGCCCATTCTTCAAACTGGCACCCACTACCCCATCTAAGTGTGTCGTATCCAAAAAACCTACTCGTTCAGTCATTCGCTGGTTCGTTCATTCCTGCTTCGGTTACATGGGCCTAATTAACTTGCTTATTACCAATCCACTACATAGATCATTTATAATCATGATTATATATGGATCAGTGATCACAAAAACTACATACCTCACCAAAGGTGCATAAACTAGGTCCAAGTTTTGTGGAAAAACTTTTAGCAATGATCAATGCCAATAGGATCAAGTTTTGTGGAGTACTATTTAATAGAGAAAAAATTCTTTTGAACCCACAACTCAAAGATTAAGTCTGAGATGAACGCTGAACTAGTACTAATTAATATCGTATGTTTTTCTACCTTGAGCTTCCCGGTCACTCCATTCTTTTTTTGCTGAAATAAAATCATTGGACACCACTCCCTGCCACACATCATATTGGTCACACCGATTATGCTAGATTTTATTCAATGTTTGATTTACGTTTCAGTTTCTTTTTCTTGTTTCCTTACAGGGTTAACCAATTTTAAATGGTACATCTAATTGATTAGAGTAACTGGTCTATGAGCGCCCCATTTCTGTTGAAGATGGGGATGTCTAGGCAGTCATGCTCTTGGATAGAGGAGGAAGTGGAAGATACGCGCCGTATGTAGTCCACGTGCGACTTGGTCTTCACTGATTGTTGTCTCCATAAATTGGCTAAAGAAAATTAGTGCACTAGCTATTGTTGGTTCAAAACTTCGCCAGTTCTCTCTCTAAACCCCCGACCTTAATATATGGATGTATTTTTTTTAGAGATATTTATGAATGCAGCTACCGGAAATTCACATGCGTGCTCGTCCGCGCCTGCTCACGGTATCGGGGAGCGTCGATTCGCGATGGGATTAGGACGGTGAGTCGTAGTGGGCGCGTACAGATGGGACAATTAATGTGTACGCGTGGGACGTATACGTGACGGTCGTTATCGTAGGACGGACGGATAAACAGGACAGACGAATGGCCGCCGGGGCGCTGCGTTGATGTGGGCCGTAGGTGCAACCGTCAAGAGAAAACGGTGGCACCTGCTTTTTTATGGCGATGCGTCGGCCCACCTAACACATTAAATGCGGGTGGCCCGTAGAGAGGTGCTTGGTCGATATTTATCTCATCCGATCCCCACTTCGGCGCAGGAGGGAAGGAAACCTAGCGCACTGTTTATCAGATCCACAAATCCGGACAGAGGGAGAGTTAGTCGCCGACCATGGCGAGCCAGAACCAAGGAGACGCCCCGCCGGTGCTGCCAATCGTCGGTTGCCCGGACTGCGGCAGGAAGGTAGTCACGTACGTAGCTCGCCGTGGGCAGAATGCGGGCGAGTGCTTCTACAAGTGCCGCTACCACAATGTGAGGGGATTTATGTGTTTTATTGGAGAGTTTTCTGTTCGGGTCATTTTTTGTGGATTTGATTTGTTTGTCATCTCAACGTCTTTGCATCTTTTCCGTTGATGATCTTTCGCAGCCAGCAGCAGGGGGATGCGATTTCTACAGGTGGCAAGAAGCGTACGCCGAGCACCTCGCATCAAATCCACAGGCGCAGATCCAGGCGGCGCAAGTTGGTCAAGGTGCGCAGGCGCCGGTCGGGGCGGAGGGGCACCAGAATGTGCCGCCGGGGGGATCTCAGTTGGATCGTCGGCAAGCGGAGCCGCTCTTGGATACATGGTGCCGGCGGCTCCAATGGCGGGTCGTCAGGGGAGCACGGGCGTGGATGCCCAGTCCATTAATCTAGTGGTGTCAGTGGCTAATCTTGTGATTGGTGTGGCGAATCTTTTGCTGCTTGTGGTTGCAATCGCGATGCGTGCGATGGGTTAGGTGTGAGGAATTATATGGAAGGCCCATGTAGCAGCAGTATGCAATGTAGTTTCTGTAGTAAATTTGGATGTGTGCGTGTTTAGTAGCGGAATTAGCAGATGGTAGCAGCGGAGCAGTCAGTTGAGCGATCCTTTTGGCATCAGCTAGTTAAGTGTAGCGAGTATGAGTGTGCTCTGTAAGTGTTTGATGGTAAAGTTTTAATGAAGATGTGCGATGTTTTAATTAAACAAATCTTTCCTGGCATCTAATTTAGGAGGAGGGGTACAGTAGTGAACGTTTTTTTTCATTGAAAATTACAGAAGTGAAAGGTTAGTCTGTGCCAAGCGAGCGGGTTATATATATTTTGCTGATCCTTTTTTGTATTTAGGGAAAATGAGGGTGGCGTGGGGCAGCCACATGTGGGCCCCGCAGAACGCATGTGCAGTACGTGTCGGCAGGATATAGAGACAGGACACGCATCTGGATCGGAGGTGCCATCCACCACCCGTTCGTGGAGTTATCACTCTCCGGTGCTGTTTCGCGTAGCCGGTCGCGTCAACAGATCTCGGAGCTGTTCGAAGCGAGGAGGGTGGTTGGCGTCCGGGCACAACCGGGGCGCCGGCGGTAGCAAGACTCGGCGGCGGTGTGCACATGTCGACGGTATGTATTTCTTTTCTGGACCTAGAATAGATGCACTAGGCAGTGGCGAGAATAGGTTCGGCATGTGCACGACCATATTTTGCGCAGTTAGATTCAGAAGTGGTTTGATTTTTCCTCCGCGGTTGTTTTTTGAAGGGCTAGATTTACAACCTCGACTGTTTTCTCTTTTGTATTGTTAGATGGATGAGGATGACGAAGAGTATGGGGTGGCAGGCGGGGAGCAGTCGGATGATGAGGAGGATCTGTCGGATGCGCACCCGGAAGATGATTTGGAGGAGAACGGGCCAACAATTACTTCTAGGCTGTCAGTAAAGCGTGTGGTAGAGGTTGTGAAGAAGTTTGACGAGTACAAGAGATGGCTTGTATCAGAGATTGGTTTTGGTGACATTCTGAAGTTGCCGACTCTAACGAAGCTAAATCTGAGGATGAGTGTATGGGTAATGAGGAAAGTGAAGGTTAGGCAGCGTGTAGTAGTTGTGGACGATGCGAGGAAGTTATTCTTTACTGCAGAGGATTTCTGCAAGGTGTTTGGCATGCCATGCGGCAACCGAGATGTGCGTGGGAGGGATGCAAATATCGCTCACTTAGCGATAAAGTTCATAAAGAAGACGATAGGGATGGACGGGTCGGAAGCACACAACCTGAAGGCGGCAGAAATGTTCATTGGGAGAGAAATTTCAGAGGAATCGAGCAAGATGGAGAAGGACTGTTTTCAGATTGCATTTGTAATTTTTGTAATGGGGCATCTGATTGCGCCGTCCACGAAGCATGACTATATGACGATTGACTTCTGGGGTGCTGTAGCTAACCCGGAAGTCATTGCCGAGTTCAACTGGTGTGAGTATGCAATGCATAAGCTCATGGCTTCGGTAATGAAGGTGCAGAGTGATTTTGAGAACAATGCACGGGTTATCCACTTATCCGCATGCCACCTATTCTTTCAGGTATGCCAGGATGAAATCTTTGTGTTTAATTTATGAAATAGCGATGACAATACTTATGGAGATCTTGACATTGGTGGAACATGGTGTAATTTTGTCTTGTCTGTTGCTCATGATGTTATGTGGACAGATTTTTGTGCTGGACAACATTGATCTGGGGATTTTCAACATGGAACACTCTGTCGTTCCCCGCGTGCTGTGTTTTGATCAGAAGAGACTTCGCCAAATGACAACAGTGGCGTATTGCAAGCCGAATGGTGCGCCGACTTATGTGCCTGGAGCGGTAAGTACACGAGATCTGTATGTAGGTGAAAGGTTGTGTCATTGGGACTGTGCTTTTATGGTTTCAATGTTGAAGAGTTCAGTGTTTTTGACGGCTGCTGTGGTTGGTGTGTAGTTACGCCCTGCAAACTCGGTGTGCTATCACCCTTTAGGAGTGATGGGCCAGATATGCAAAGAAGGGGTTGGATCGGCATCATCATCCAAGATGGCACAGCCAAGGGCTGGTACCAGTGAATCCGAGCGCACGCCGGAGCTGGGGGTGAGTGCGCGGGTGGCAGCGCCCTGGGGTTTTGGCGAGCCATCGTCTGCACATCAGTCGTTTGGGACGAGTGAGTTTGCCAAGCATCTTCGCAAGTCCTGCCAGGGTGACCCGGTGTGTGGTGTTTTTTATTAGCTGATGTTTTTTTGGTTGGGGTTAAGGTGAAGTTGACTTACTTTTGTTTTTTTGAACCCTTTTTCAAGGTGCTTGAAGAGCTGAGCTTGATGTTGAAACAACATAATGCCAAGTGCACGCTCAACACGACGCTTCTTCGCAACAAGATGCAGTCAGATATGGTATGTTTTGCTGACAAAGTTGTTACACTGGTCAAGGAGAGATGTAGATGCTGCGCCAATCGCGGTCTGAAGAGATGTATCACACTACTGGAGCATGATGAACGAGAAGCGGGTATATGTTATTATCTTTGTTTTGTGTATGGTGTCGAGAGCTATTAGACTGTCTGTCACGACAGTTGGTGACTGGCTACATGTGTGTGTAGACCAAGCAGTTTTCGGTAGCTTTATTTCTTAAGTAGGTGGCTTACATGGAATGTCTGTTGTGATGCAGGTGAAGAAGCGGGGTTCCTCGGCGCCGATTATGTGGTTGCGCGATGCCTCGATATGTTGGACGAAGAAGGTGTTGGCCTTAAGATTTGCACGGAGATAGACAACAGGACGTGAAGTAAATGTTTTTCGTAAATAGTCTGTATGACTTTTTTTGTGTGTTTGGTCGCAGGAGCTGGTACACATACAAAGGATATGAAGAATGCGAAAATGGGGAAAAAGCATTGTGTTGATGAACGCGGTACAACATCTCACACTGTATTGCCTGTCCCTTTTTTGTTTGTTTGCGATAGGCTTCAAGTGTGGGAAAGATTTCGATGCTGAGCATCTTGTTAGCTGTATGTATGCTGACATAGCATGTTATGCGGTTCTTGCTTGTTTTGTGCAGATGGGAATATGGACCATGCACGGGATGACGGTGTGCCTGTGTATAACAATCCGGTGGCCAAGCAAAAAGGTGTGGCAATGGAGAGCAATATAATGGAAAGAATTGCAGTATATGCTCAGACAGTAGTGGACACGGTCAGGTGCTTGTATGACAATGATGAGCCGGAGCAAAATGTTGTTTATTTTGGCGTTGTTGAGTCTAAGCTGCCGAAGAGGAAGTATGCAAAGTCGGCAACGTTCGCTGGCAACCCATGGACGAGTGGATGCTTACCGCAGCCGGCACCATTGCCATTAGTTGACAAGTTTCATGCGTGGATAACTGGAGGAAATGAGTTTTTCATGGACAGGTCAGTTTCTAGCTTTTGTTTTGTACCGGAGGTGCTGGTTTGGCATATGTGGTAGTCATGGCAGCATGATAGAGGGTGTGACCACACGGCCTTGTGCTGACAGACATTTTCACTGTGTTTGTTTTTCCTCCTCGTATATGGCTCCAGTGTATGGTTTGTGCATGTACCCAAGGCTATTGAGGGTTAGCGCTGTATGCGTACAGCAGCAGCTTCTGGGGGCGCATTCGCTTGACCATGAAGTAGCCGCGCTTGCAATAAGGAGGTTTCACCAGCTTGATGTGGGGGCACAACCAGTAAACATGTACATGCTATGGAGGGAAGTGCTTGAACCTGATTTCTCGGTAAGTAGAAACGGACATTTGTACGGAATTACATGGGAGCAGTTTGAAGTACAACGGCATGAAAGTTAATATCTAGGGATTTTAATGTTTTTGTTTTTGTTTTATGAACCAAATGCATGCACCATGACATGATCATTATGGGTGTGTGGAGAGGGATTGGAATAATTTTTTTGATTTTTTTTGTCATTGCAGACGATCTGCCTGGCAGGTGAAAAAGTGGCGTACATCAAGTCTGTTCAAATCCAACTTGCGAATGCTGTTCATGATATCACCGCAAAGCGAGAAGGTAAGAGGGTGCATGTGATTCTGTATGTGAGTTTTTTTCTTTTATCTTTTGCCAGTAGTGTTTTTGCCGAGAGGCAGAAAGGTTTTACCCTTGTTTGGTGTAGTTTTTTGTGCCTGTCATACTAGATCAGGGGTGGGCTGCATACATGTGGGACATGCTCAGGAAGGAGATTCATGTTCTGGATCCAATGTGTGCACACACTGCTGGAGCTGAGCAACGCCAGATGATGCATGATGAGGCTGTGTCACAGATTCATAGAGCGTTATTCTCCTGCCTTAACGAGTTCTTTGCAAAGTGGCACTGTTCAGCTGAGAAATGGAAGCGGAAGTCCCCCAGAATAACATTTATTGTTTTCACAAGGTAAGGGGGAAAATCTGTTTTTGTTGTTTGTTTATGTGTTTTTTTGCTTTAATGATGAAAATGGGAAATGTTTTCTCACATGTTTGGTTTTTTTAAGGGATGAGTCAGGAGTGTGTATGCTTCATGCAATCCGGCAGTACGACGGGAACAAAATGATGTGGCTGCTGACGAGGGTATGAGTTTATTGGCTGTTTAGCGAGCATGAAGGATCCTCGTTGATAAACCCGGAACTGATTTATTTTCTACATAAGTTTTTTTTTTGTGATGCTTATGGATGGCTTTTTGGTTTCTCAATGTTGCAGAAAAACCTGATCATCTTTAGGCGAAATGTTCTTTTTGAGGTATTTCGCTTGCGCAACGAGCATGGGAACTTTGTGGCTGATGATGTGTTGCGCACCGCCCTTGAAGGAACGGATGACTGAATCTTCAGTTTTTATGACACGATAAAGGGGCATACCCATTATCTTGATGCTTTGACGGTGTTTGTCTGGTATGAAATTTTGTGTGGGCATGATCGCGTATGGATACCTTTTAGAAATAAACATATGTACCTATATCTATCCACGATTTGTTAGCTAGTTTTGGTGAGTGGTCTACCAAGTATTAAGGTGTGGATTTTTTAAAAAATGAGATTTGCTAGTTGATAGCTTTCCTTGAGCATGAAGAACCAAAACAGATTGGCATGACGCCAACAAGAGATGGACGCAATGTCAAACAACGCCACGTATTATATTTGTTTACTGTTACGTACATTTAGTAGGACATTTTTTTCCAATAGATTCAAGAAAGCGAGTTCATTTTCTGTGTAAACTATTTTTGCGTTTTGCTTGTATGGAGCGTCGAATATATGTTTGTCATTTTTTAGATGGGAGGTCAATCTGTGAAGCTTTATTATTCTAACTGCTTTTTTACCCAACAAGGTATAATAATTCACGGTGGGGCCGGTGGGGGGTGGGAGAATGAAATAAGATGCCGATAATTTTTTTTGTTCTTTGTAGTTTGTATGAGGTATATGGCATCAGGGTTTTTATTGTTTGTGAGTGCGTGACGATGGCGTTTCATCGTGTATATTTGGTTTGTTCGAAGGGTTTGATATATGTTCTTGTCATTTTGTAATGTGTATTTCTTCATTATATATTGTTTGGTTGCGTGATTTTTTTGTACGAAACAATAATATCCAACCCAACCTTTTTCACCATGATAGTAATTTCGGTTTATCGAAAGGGGTGTGTGTTTTTATTGTTTGTGAGTGCGTGACGATGGCGTTTCATCGTGTATATTTGGTTCGTCCGAAGGGTTTGATATATGTTCTTGTCATTTTGTAATGTGTATTTCTTTATTATATATTGTTTTGGTGCGTGATTTTTTTGTACGAAACAATAATATCCAACCCAACCATTTTCCCCATGATAGCAATTTCTGTTTATCGAAAGGGGGTGTGTGAGGGGTGAGTAAAATATTTTATTATTAGAAGACATGGGACGGCTGAGTTGGTCCATATGGAGTTTGGACCAATCTACTTATTTTTTCGTCGGCATGGTGGTAAGATAGCACGTATGTTTTATTTATTGTGACTGATGTCATTGAATGTATCATTTTTTTTCTCACTGAATTAGGACATAATTTGGGTTCATGCCCTAAAATGGATGAGATAGCTTAAAGTTGCCGGCTACTTTTTTTGTCGGATACCCTTTTATACTTGTCGTGGAGTTTTTGTGCAGATATTTATTGTTTGCATGTTCTATCGGATGTTGTGTTGATGGAGGTTGTTTTGTGTTCGCAGGAATGGATGATCTAGCTTAAAGTGGGTGACAGTGCAAGGGTATTGGTGTTGCGCAACAAGTTTGAAAGGATGAGCGGAGGGCTCAGTTCCTGTTCTCTGGCAAAGCATTCTCGCAAGTGGACAGACAGCAGCATGATTCAGGCAACACATTTCTAGACAGGAAGGTCAGATAATAGAACTTGACTTACATAGATGGGATAAATTCATAGCAATACATGATAGATAGGGACATCACATGTCCGTAGGCGAGATTGCACGTACGAATTCTTTCATTACATATAGGTACGAGGTCTAATAGAAATAGGGCAATTAGTCTTGCCGTGGAGGGTAGGCATGAGCAAGCAGGAAATTAAGGAGGCCGATAGGGACGGCAAAATATGTTTGCCGCACAAATCCTACATTGCATGACAAACAACAATGGCCTCCAATTTTTCCAGCAGGGATTTCTTGAGGTGTGCCTTTTTCTTGTCTATTGTTGAGGTAGGAGGAGCCTACTCCAGGATGCGCCCGTACACGCTGTTGGGGAAGTCTGCTGCGTTCCCTTTTAGTGCGAGGACTTCATATGCCATCTCCATCCGGAGATAAGCAATATATTCCTGTAAGGAGTGCATGGATTTGTTCAATTCTCATGCAACAAGTGGGTAGACATCATGAAATAAGCAAACATAAAAAGTCGTGGGAGCTTACTGAGGTGGGAATTCCATGGAGCATGATTCCATCATACTCTCTGATGTAGTGGAGCACATAGAATCCACTTTCAGTCTTGCTGCAGTTGTCATGCAGTCCTGTGATGTATTTGTAAGTCCAGGGAAAAGTAGAGAAATCCCAGTCTGGGAACCATTCATGGAGGTATTTGCAGAAGTAATGCAGCATCGCTCCGCACGTTTTCCTGTGTTTGTGTGCTATCTTATCTCGCTTGGACGATGCCATCATTGGGTCCAGCACAGTCAGTGTTTTTTCATCAAGGTCTATCTCGTAGAGGCACCAACCGTCGCCAACAACAATTATTATGTGGTACTGCAGGGAGGAGAAACATTATCAGCTACTGCATCAACTCAGGATATTTTTTTGCGTACAAAGTATGCATGATATCTCCTGTGTTAGTTTTTCTTATTTTTTGCGTGTGTTTGCAGGATTATATGAAATGGTCAAGGGCAGTACCTTTCTGCATTCACGGGGGTCGTACTTGGTAATGTTCTTGTTGAACATCCAGTCGAACTTTTCAAGGTTGGGGTTTATCCGGTCGACCATGAATTCATCCTGGGAAGAAGGACAAAAGGTGGACGTAGTCAGAAGATTGCGACATATATGGCATGGCTCAAATGGAACTAAGTGCAGAGTAGGAGACATGAAACTCAACGGAGAAGGACGGGTCTACTATCATTCTGAAGTGTGGTGTTCCCATGGGGTACAACTTGCCATCTTTTATGTTGAGAGCACGTACTGCTGCCGCCATGCCAATGGATTCGAGGCCTTGGCCCCGTCCAAAATTCTTTTGAAATGTTCGGCCATTCATTTCAATCAAGTAAGGCTCCTTGTGGTTCAGCCATGTCCTGTGAATGCAAACAAATGGAATGTCAGTTATTTTCTTTAAGGGTAGCACAGGTTGAGGTGGAGGAGTTGGGGGGAGTCTTTTTGCTGGTTGAGATAGGGAGCAAGACACAAACCTGCGAAGTTCAACACTGCTGGATTTTTCAAGCTTCCCGTACAAGCTGTAAATGTCTGAAGCACTTGGCTGATCTATGTGCAGCCTCACAAATCTTGTAACCGTAATATCCGGTTCCCTTTTCTGATGTGGAGCAGGGGGTACCAGTGTATCTGGTTGCGAGGCACTAGCTCCAGCTGGAATGCAAGAGGAAGGTTTTTCAGATGGTCACCAGATTAATGCATGCAAGCGCTGGTAGAATTTGCGTGTTCTTTGGTGGAGGGTAAAAATCCTGGACGACAATTCTATATGTTTCAATATACAGTGTACGACAGAACATGAAGATAGGGTCGTTGACCATACCGCCAGATGCAGGCGATGGATGAGGAGGAGCTGTAAGTAGGTCTGGACCTCCGATCACTCCAGGAGGAGTTGGCATGGCACCACTGGTCGCAGCGGCAACTACAGGCAGATACAGACTTTCAACTGATTTTTATGTTTATCAAGCAAGAGAATGTAGTACATGCAAGGTCAGCCACATGATTAATAGTAGGAAAGATGTCTAGTCAACGCAATGCAATGTATCAGCTAGCTGTTGATTGTAGATGGATAACAATTTTTTTTGTCTGAATATTGTTATGGTTTTCGCAGGCTTCCTATTACAAATTTTGTAGGGAAAAGGCAGGAATGAAGGGATTACGGTGGGATCACCTGCGGATAACAAGTTCATGCCAGATTCTGCCTCAAGTTCATCTCCATCTGGGCTTACATCCCACAGCGGTCCACAGGTAAAGTGAGAGCCAGTGTTGTCTGCTAGGTGAAGAGGAATGGGGTTATTTGTTGTGTCAAGACGAGCATATTGTTTCTATTCATCCGTTGCTATCCGGTTTATAAGATGTGGAGGCCCATTACGCACCTGGATGCACGTGTGGCTTGTCTGGCAACTGAGGCACATTGTGTGAGTTCTCAATGACAGGGAAAGCAGAATGTGCAGCCGAAGGCCTTCTGTATGCATTGTGAGCAACAGTCTGGAGGGTGTTGTTTAACACAGGAGAAACTAAGCAAGCAGGCAGGATAGCAAGTTAGCAGGGACCAGTTGAAATGTTTTTCAAGTATCCATGTTGATTGTCTGTGAGGGGCAACAGACCTGAATTTGCTCTGTCAGGAGGGGCACACATCGGTCTCGTAGGGTAGCGACGCTGGTACTGAACCACTGGACGTTTCTCTTTGGAGGTATCTGAGCCAAGATGGTCTGCAGCGCAGTTCAGTGGTCAGAAGAAATTAGTGAACATATAACAGCAGGACACATGTTACAGTTTATTTTGCAAATTCGTGGTATGTACCTGTTTCTGGAGGGGCTTCAGTTTGACCTTCAGGTGCAGCATTAGGCATAGGTGGAGTGGGGACAGCTGTGGCAACCTCAGTAAGCAGCGCGAGGACATTGCGAGAGGTTTTTTGCTTTTTGAAGTCCAGTTTCTTGGCAACAGATGATCTGTCACGCTTGCTTGTCCAAGAAGGTGGTTCCGATGTGCCCGACATGCAGCTGTGACTTCGAACATGTGTGGGTGTGTCTGGGCAATGGGGTGATATCTCCATTCCTGGTTTACAGAGAGACAGAAAATTTTGTGAGACAAAATTATTAGAACGAGGCTCTACAGCAGGAGGGTTTTCAACTTATATGACAGTAAACCAACCATCGTTGTTAGAAGCGTTACGATCGGGGGATGGACTGATTGACAGCTGATGCCGGGGGGCAAGTGGTGGGCAGGGTGCAACTATGTCAAGCAAGTTGTGACCAGCTTCAGGGAGCCTTGGTGCTGGGAGTTTGGCGGGAGGAGTCTTGTCGACATCTCCATTGTCTGCCAAGGGGAGAAGTACGATATATTGAGTTAGCTGGTTTTTTAATGTTTCTACAAGTATAGAAGCAAATCGAAATATTAAGTACCAGCCAATCGCATAAGGGAGCGTGCGCAAGCATCCATACTTGATGGTCCATCAGGAGTCCTTGTGTGCGCATCTGGTAACAAACGTGCAATCCAGTTTTAGACATATCACATGTTTTTGGTGCGAGAGCAGAGCAAAGGCAACGCCGTCAGTTACCTGTTTCTGAATTAAACAAAGGCCTATTTTCTACATGGAAGGATGTATCTTCGTTAGGGATATCTTGTTTCTCCCTACGTGCTTTCGCTAGTTCTTCTTCACGGGATAGATGTGCTTCCATCTGAGCATCTTCATCACCTGTGGCAATTTTGCAGGGGGCAAATGTGTTAAAACAGTGCGTAGATGTGTTCAGTTTCTAAGCTTTTTTCAAATGTATGTGTTGAGAAAAAATCGGTGGGTCGACAGTAGAGATGAACTTACGTGCAGGCAGTGTGTACGGTGCCGCGGGTGCTTGGTTGTTAGCATAGCAGGACGTTGCTGTGGGAATGGCCCTGTGGGCAGATGCAATCTTACGTAAGAATTCAGTGCACAAGGCTTTAGTAAGATGGTCTTCTGGGATTTCTTCCAATTCTGCGCGGTATCTAGCGAAATCCATAGCAGCAGCATAAATCCTGGGGCACACATCAGCTTTGACGAACTCCCTGGCAGCAACCCTCACTGCATCTTGTGAATATGCGCCGAACTGGAGCAGTGTGGGATGAATGTCTCAATGCGCGGCTGACATTGATCCCAGTGGCTTTGTCTTTTTTTATTGGATGAACAAATTACAGTGGTTAGTGTCTGAATTTGAATGTAATGGTTGATGTAAAAAAACATGAATAACAAGCTAGCGCTTCTTAGCTTACCTTGAATCTCAGTGTCTTGTGTCTTGCCGGGGTAAACAGCTCTTTCAGCGTGTCGCTGGTGTATGCGGCGATGCGGGGCCAAATCATGTCGGTTATGTTTGCTTCTCCGAAATTGGTCCATTCTGCGGCGAACACCTGCGTAGAGTGTGGGCAAAAAGCAGAAAGCGTCAAGATTTGTTTGATTATGACGCAGGGACAGGGACAAAAAGGACAGAGCAGCCATGCATGCACATAGATCCACTACGTACCTGAAGGAAAAGCAGAAATCCACCCATGATGCAGACGCTTTGCAAGCCAAGGCTCTGCTGAAACTCACGCTGAACTTTTTCAGCATACACCATCAACTTGTCAATGATGTACTTGCCCCAGTTGAATGAGCTTATTTTGGCTGGATCCTGAACGCACACCAAGACCTCGTCCGGGACGACAGTGGCCGCGCCTCTAGGCGCAATCAAGGTGGCACACGCAAGAAGTGTGTAACCCACAGCCATCCTGTCTTTGTCTTCTGGCAGATCGCTTTTTGGATCTATCAACTTAACGACACGATGCAGATCTTTCACATTGATCCTTTTTTTCTCGTTTTTCAAGCCCAGCAGATCCTGGACAAATCTACGATATTTTGCTAACTGATACTTGTTCACTTTCCCTAAGGGGATGGGTACGGTGCCAGATGTAATGTCGGTGATGCGATATACAGCGTCATTATCTATAGATCTGAGCTCATGGTCGCCAAACTCTAGCATTCTATCATCTACGTGCACACTCATAAGCAGGGACCAGAACATCTTCTTGTCACCGCCACCAGATGGATGTGTGGTCAACAGAGGCGCTAAACCGGTCCTCTTCACCATAGGATACGCTCTAGCCGACACGGACGTGACCTTGGCGGTGGTGAAGCCGCAGCGCACAGGGGGGATTTGTTCGGGGTCCGCACCTTGAAGGCCTGCTGCTCGCTGCGGCTCGCTACACCCCTTCCTCAGATTCACCGGCGAGTCGTCAGGGTCGGCCGAGCCATCTGAATCCGAATCAGACGGCGCCATCTCTTTGTCTTCTCCGTCGGACGGACTCGAGCAAAAGCTGCATTGGAATGGCAGCAAAGTATGGGTGTGAGTCGGAGGCTTACAAGCATCTGTGCAACGGATCTGGAGTTCTAGAATGCGGAGATGGAGAAAGTCAGATGTCACAGCACGTACCTCGAGTCCAGGCAGCACTTGCCCGTAGCTCAAGCTTTTTTCCGAGTCGGGGGAGCCGGGTCGGAATGGCGGCGGAGAACGGGAGCAGAGGTGGACGAAAAAGAGGAAGCGGAGAAAGTAGCTGCAAGGGGATGGTGGGGAAGAAGAAAATGTGAGCAAGGTGAACCCAGAAGAGTGAAGCTTAGAAGATAAGGCAGAGGAGTGATGAGGGGTGTGGGTCGAGGCAGGCCACGCGGCTGCTGCATGGTCCGGCGGGGTGGTCCCACGTATTGACCATGGGGTAGGCGGTCCCACCGAGTGGTGCGAGGACCAACTCGGGGCGGCCACTCGCCTCATTTGTATCGCCACGGCGGGAACAGCTCGGGCAGGCACTGATACGGAGCTGAGCGCGAACCGCAAGTGGAAAGGAACACGACGCGTGTCTACGTGTTAGCGAAAAGAGCACAGCTGTTCGACACGGATCCAGGCATACAAAATCGGGACCAACTCCAGTTCTGGTAGGTGGAGGGAATAATGCAGTCTTCCAGACGGGGGGAGTGGGCGTGGGGCTGGTGGTGGGGAGGCCTCCGTACTGTAGCATGTCTGTTTCAGGGAGGTTGCGGTCGGGCCAGGAGAACAGTACTTTCGGCGAGCGGGTCGATGAATACTGTAAGTACTGCACGTAGGGCTGGTCGTTGTTTTTCTGGATCTGCATGTGTGGCCTGCGTTAATTGTACAAATAAAGTACAGTCATTAGCAACTCCAAGTATGTTTGCTGGGCCCATTTTTCTTATTTTATGATGTTGCTCGTGCGAGGGAGCTTTGTCGATATTCACGCGCATCATGATTTTCTTTTTCGTGGATCGCCTTTTCTACTCAGGACGGCAATCCCCAGGAGTTGTATGTGTCAGCTATTAGAAATGCTGGAATTTAGGTAATTGCACAGTGCGGTAAAGCTTGTGTCAATGTTGGCACCTCAAAATGTGAAGCATGAACTTAGCGGCAGATATTTTTTCTACAAGTTGGCAATTCAAGTGTGAAAATTTATCTTTAAATTAGTGGTTTCAAGTACTCACCGGCTGCAAACAGTCAACACGGTGCGCATCTCGAATTATTTATGCACGTGGATTTTTAGTGTTTCCTTATGTAGTGTTTGTTAATCTTTTTTATAGAAATAATTCGACATTTTTTTTGAAAAACAAAAAACGGTTTGTTTAAAATTATTTCACCACTTGATCCACCCAAAACGCCGATCCTTTAGCCAGAGGAGGTGCATTGACCCAAAAATACAGCGAGAAAGGTTGCGCGATACGAACGCATATCTGATGCGCATGAGTATAGAGGACGGTACACTTAGACCTACTAGTAAGTAGTACGACATTAATACAAGACACAGCTAATTTGAGCTAGACTCAGTTAGCTTTCGGTCTACATTTTCTGCCGCTTCGCCGCCCTGAGTACTCCATCGGAGGCGCTGTCACATCCGTCACCGGCGTTCGCAGTGGACTCATCGTAGCTGTAGGCGGGGGGGCGGCCTTTCGTCCTCAATGGATGCGTGTTCTTCTGGATCGTAGGTGCACACTTCTTCAGTTGCAAAAAAACGGGACTGAACCTCTCCCCCATGCTCGCAGTCTCTGTCTTCAGTTGACGCTTGTTGGATACACCTCCCGGCCACCGAATCCTGCAAGAAAGGTCTGGTCTGAATCCATGCAAGGTTCTTTGCCGGGACAGATTCAATGGAGTTGAGGTCAAAGACTAAAACATGGATGAAAAAAAGGATAGTTACTTACTTGGACAGAACAAGCACCCGACTGCGGAAGCATCTCATGCTGAGGGACGCAAGCAGATGCACGTTGGTCAGCGGTTACATCTTCGACAACCTCGACGTGAGCAGCATAGTTGGCGAAGACGACGGAGCTGGAACCGGAGGAGGCGCGGACTGCAGAGTTGCCGGTAGAAGCAGAGGAGGCCATCTACAGAAGGTGTTCAGTTGGGATTCAGACGGTAAATGAAATCAGGGGGAGAGCACAAGGTGTGAGGTATGCAGGGGCGTACAGCTTGGTAGTTAAGTACGCAGTAGGCCAGATCCCGCCCAGCAAGTTCGAAATTTGAACTGGGGGAGCTTCCCGCCCGGCAACCCAGAAGAAGAGGTCAGCATATGTTGACACATGTTCAGGATGTGGACTCATGGACAGAGCATGCATACATCCATTTTTCCTGCTAGTCGCCGTGCAGATCAGCAATCAAGCAGGCATTACGAAAAGACAGCAATACACAAGCCATTTATTTCAATTCATAATATATAGACATCATTCTGGACCGAAAAATGAAACGACAGAGCTGATGAGAAGTTCTTAAAGAAATTAAAGCGGCCACGTCATGCGTGGTTAAGTGAGGTACACATAGCCACGACAGCAGCTGATTGTGAGCAGTCCAATCAGCATTATTTTTGAAAAAGTTGCACCGGTTTAATGGTTGACAAGTAAAGATTACAAGAGCACTAAGCCCACGCAGCTGAATACAACAAAACTCTTTGTTTTCCTAGATGGTAATCTGCTCCATGGTTGCATGTTCAACGACATGCAACACCACTTTAGGCTTGTTGCAGGTGTTCTTCTTGTGGCCACCGACACCACAGTTTGAACATTTGGCCTCCTTCCTTTCCTTGCGAGGGAGATCACCTCTTTGCGGGCATGTAGTACTCTTGTGACCAGGTTCACGACATATACTGCAGAAACGAGTACGCTTGCTTGTACCCATGCCATCTGGAGCTTGGCTGTTCAATGTGCCCTTGAATTTTTTGCTCTTTGCACCTCAATCATCATAGGGAGGCTTATCCCGGCTGGTAGTAGGTCTTCCTGGTTTACGCTTTCGTTCTGGAGGCTTCAAACCAACAAAATTGCCAACTGCACTCCCTTCAGCATCGCTATCTTCATGGATTTCTGCTGAATGCACTGGAATCATCTCCTTGCCTTTCCCTTTATCTGACTGAATTTTGTCTTCAAGCCCCATGCCATCGCGGACGCTGGCCATTTGCGTCAGTGTATCCATTGCTTTTTTCAGTATTTCCATTGCACAATCATATGTAGATGTGTTGGCATCACCAAGACGGACAACTTCGAGGGCATGTGTGTACAAATTCGAGTGTCTGAATGTTATAGAATTGACATTAATCTTAACTTTCTGAAGGTGTGCCAGATGATCTGGCAGCAAGTCCCGTGCGTCCTTCGTCCAGCGTTTCAAAATGTGATTAGCTGGTATATGATCCACACCAAGGACATCAAGGACCTACACGTCAACATTTTATCAGGATGATGTTGACCAACAAGAGAAGGGGTACTGTTGCATACAGAACGAGGGAGATATTAACGAAAAGGACTTTTTTTAATATGGCACCTTTAATGCATGGCAGCAAAGCAAGCCCGTGTGTTCGAAATTACCACATTCGCACACTATCAGTGCGCCGTCATCGACAACTTCAACTTTGTAGGAAACTTTACACCATTTTTCATGCTTCTCTGGGTGGTGTCGTCGCGCTATATATGTTTTCCACCGGTTCACCTCTTCTATTTTATATTGCCCTGATTCATATAGCACTTCACCAAATTTCTCAAACATGGCTCGTGTGTACACATTGCTGGCATGCTGCTCGAGTGGTGTGTTCACCCTCATAACTGGTGCATTCTGTAAATGAAACATGGCAGAAGAAATGTTGGTTATGGATATGTTCATACGATGATCGCAAAATCCTCTTTGTTTTGCTTGTATACGAGAAATATGAAATTAAAAAATGCCAACTTACTATCATAGTGCGCCTTTCCTCGTAGTTCTCAGCTGCTTCCCTATCAAAAAGAAGTCGCATATATTGCCTAACGAAAATGTGCATGGGGCAGCTTGCTGGAACATAAGTTTTGAGCATATGGTTTGCACTCTCACTGCGTTGTGTGCTTGTCATCTTTGCACAAAATTTACCATTGAAATATGGCTTTGCCCACTTTTCTCTCGTCTCATATATCTGTCAGTTGATTCCATGCTGTCTCAAATTCATCAACTGTCAGCATGTGGTGTATTATCTTGTGGAAGTCCATTCGGAACTTGCTCCTCTTCGTGTAATGGGATCCAAGAGATTCTTTTGCCTTTTTCAAGATATGCCACTTGCACCAGCGATGCGTTGTGTTTGGCATCACCTTCTGAATTGCTAATTCCATAGCCCTGCATTGGTCTGTAGGCACACAGCAAGAACAAGTTATTTTTGTTCAAGTAATCATAATTGAATGAAGCTGAAAAACATTCTTCGTGGGACGCTTTTGCTGTGAGAATTCAATACAGGAACGTAACTGACAAACAAACCAAATTGTGATTCACAAAGAGCACGCACCTGTTAGTATGGTTTGTGGATGTTTGCCACCCATCATCCGGATAAACTCAGTGAACACCCACTCAAATGTTTCTGTTGTCTCATCTCTAACTAAAACTCCTCCAAATATGATACTTTGGAAATGGTTGTTTACTCCGACAAACAAACCGAATGGCATATCATACATGTTGGTTTGGTACGTGGTATCAAAAGTTATAGCATCTCCGAAGTAGTGAT